>DWJZ01008339.1:0-11434 GCA_018249125.1 Asbolis capucinus
TTATAGCGAGTGACATTTAAATGTTTAAAAAGCACATAACTCCGAAAAGTCAGAAGCACCCTGCAGAAGCACTCACGATAACCTAGGTGCATACCCACAAACACCACCTGGGGCTGGCTTTTGCCAAGCGGCCTCTAAGCCTTCATCAGAAGCGACCCCACTTGGAGAGACGAGTCACAAATAAGCATTAAATTCTATTCGCTGTTATGGCAGTCCCTTGTGTTATCTTCGTTGCCCTACCTACGAAATTATGAGCGCCTACGCATAATTCATATTTTATTACGATCAAATGATATACAATGTGTAGATCGCTAGATACGTCTACAGTCAGGGCTATCTGAACTCAGTTTGTGATTAACTCCGTGTGCCACCGAGTGCACGAGTGTTACAGTTGCGCTTTTCGTCATGACTATCTCACTCTTGGAGCCCAGGTATAACGTGTCCCCACTGTATTGGCTTCAACCCATAGATGGCCCACTTCTGAGCATTGGTATCTCCTCATACTGAGGAGGCCTAGAGCATACCACCACGCTACTCCAATACGGATTGGTGAAAGGTTTAGTGGCCAACCCGAGTGTCGGAAGTTTTTATGGCGTTCGAAAGCCTCCGACATGGCTTAACGATTGCTATCTAACGACAACAACCGGGACCGACGGTCATACGTGCCCTCCGAAGCTCGGAAGCGTTGATAAATTATTTTTGAACTTTGAAATTTTGTTTGCTTATTCATATTTTTATTTTATAACGAGTCTTTCTGTGGAAATACACATTACAAAGTATGAGGCTGGATAGTTAATACTATTTGCCGACTATTCGGCAAATGGTGGCCGGATATCTGGTTTTACCGATTAGTGGGCACACATCTGCATATATATTTTATCATTTTGGAGTGTACTGTATTGTATTGTTTAATTTGTCAACAGTGTATCGGGCACGTGTCTGGGGGCCATATCAACCCCGCGGTGACAGCGGGCCTGTTCGCCGCCGGAGACGTCAAGCTGCTCCGTGGTATTCTGTACGTCGTGGTGCAGATGCTGGGTGCCGCTGCTGGTGCTGCCTTCGTCAGGGTACGTGCACTAAGGATAAAATTGTTAAAATTTTTTAACCTGCTCTATCAATCGCGGAGGTTGCAGTTCGCACTCGGACTAAGTGTAACTAATATTAAAATTTATATTAGAATTTTAACGTTCAAAATTATGATGATATGGCGAATACAAAAGATATTTTATTTATCACTGAAGAAACATATCTCTTGTCTTTATCGCCTCATCACAAGAGAAAGTTAAATAAGGAGGCGTTAAACATGAAATTAATTCAATTCAATTTGTTTATTTTTATAAGCAGGTACAATGATGACACGTTACAATAAGATTTATACAACCCATTGTGCTTTGCCAGAGTTGGTGTACAAATATCAGTTATCTATTTATAATTGAATGAACCCAAAAAATTAAAACCGACACAAGATACGTAACACATCACTTTTGTTTCGCTTAAATATATGTATGTACATATATATTTTTAATTTAAAACTTTATTGACAACCTCTAACTAGAGTTACAATAGGCCGACTGCATTCTCTGGCAGTCAACCCTTGTAGATGTGACAAGTTATGGCAGGTGTTCAATATTCTAAACTAATATTATAAGGCTAAGGAATTTGTTTGCTTGAACGCACTAATCTAAGGAACTACTGGTCCAATTTGAAAAAATCTTAGTTATAGTTATAGTTAGATATAGTTAGATAGTTATAGTTAGATAGCCCATGTATCGAGGAAGGCTAAAGACTATATATCATCACGCCAAGATCAATAGGAGTGGAGCACCAATGAAGAATGTTTAAAAATCTGAATGTTTTTTTCCTATTGAGAGTTTCCGCTGCGTGCGTTGCTTCAACGGTTAAAGCTTCCCAAAAATCATTTATGACAGAAACAAAGTCGCAGGTTAAACTTAGCGTTAGTTCAAAGTAACTATTCCACGCGAACTTCGCGCGGAAGGAAGCTAATAATATGTAATATGTAAGAAAATCCTAGATTCGCAAATCTAGAAAAGAATGCCTATAGCATACGAGGCAACACGCCCACTAGCGAATAGTGTGCTGTTGCACACACACACAACAAATGATCGGTACATTAATTATGAATATATCATGTATCTTCTTCAAATCACCTGTCTTCTATTGACAAAGCAGCCATGGATATCAGTATTAACTCTCAAGTCGTGAGTATTAACACCGACATTCTAATCTCCTTAAGGAGTGTGCTCGCTAAAAAGTGTCGCTCGCCATGACACTGATGATCTTAGAATAAAGGAATAAAGTGGAGCGCCGGCCTTCGCCCCACTCGGCCTGCAATCAATCTAGTAGAAATGAGATGTGCAAGACTTACATGTGAGGGCGAGTCGTGTTACCAAAACCTTATAATGTAAAAGCATTCTCAAACATACTTCACGAAAATTCCATCAAAATTATTGTATTTTGAGATCGTTGCAAAGCATCAGCCATTTCTCTATTTTTCTACGCCGTACAAAAGAATCTTGGACGAATTCGTTGATGCACATAAACTTATGTCGGAGATTTTTTAAGCTATTTTCATGTCAAGCAAGGGTAAATCTGTACATTAAATATTTTGTACAAATTTTGACGCAGGGAGGCTCTTATCGGTATAGAGACCAAAACATTTTTTATCGGATTTATTGTCTGTCTGTTTGTCTGTTCGAGCTTCACGCAAAAAAAAACTCCTAGAAACCTGCTTTTTTTCCCGTGGGATAATATGTTAAAATTTGTATGGTAAATATCGAATAATTCTTCCGTGGAGAAGCGAAGGCAATTTCTAATACAATATGAAGATTATCATACGTTAATGACTTGGATGACTTTGCGTAGTATAACATGTTATAAGTATAATTTAGTGTAGTACCTACACCTATTTTATTTACAAGACAACAGTCACGACCGTCCGAATTAGTTTCAGTCGCTAATACTCGTTAACTTGCGATTGTTTTTTCTCGGTACGAATAATTAAATGTAGGTACATAACTTATTGTTCGTACGAGCACATAAAATGTAACCATTTTATTAATTTAATGCAAAATTATTTTTATAAGTCAGACATGTTGAATAATACTAGGGCAGCGGCTTCGTCTACGTGGTATGTTGATAAAAAGTTTTTTATGTGTTATTCTAGATTAAAATCTATCCTTGTACTAAATTTCATTCAGATCTATTCACTAGTTTTCGCGTGAAAGAGTAACAAACATATCTTCACAAACTTTCGCATACCCATACGCGTAGAACTTTTTCCCGCGTAAATTCCGATCCCGCGGGATTTCCGGGATAAAAACTATCCTATATATTAATCAAAAATCGGTTCCGCAGTTTTTGCACGAAGAAGAAACAAACAAACAAACAAACATAAAAACTTTCACATTTATAATATTAGTACATTATTATACACATACCTGCTTACATTATGTACCAAGTCTAAGATGGCATAGACAAGATCGTATAAAATAATATAATAGAAACATCGTACAAAACTATTTATTAGTAGATTTTTATGTAGGTGATTTCTTTGAAACAAAAAAAACAGAAATAATTTCATGGGTAGAAATAAAATGAAATGAAAGACTTTTATACGTTAAAAATAAGAAGATTCGATGCAGAATATTCCGATTCCAAATTTTAAAACAAAATGCGGCACCCAGCAAAATTCTTACCGTTGATATAAACTTATAAGGAAAAGGCTTTGAAATTCTAATTCAAGCACTATTCCAAACATTATTACAAAGTAAAATTACTATTGCCTGTGACCGAATATAATTAATTCATTTCAAGTTGTCACTTAATGACCGTGTTTATTTAATTAAATTTTTATGGTTAATTATCACTGTCAAAATAAATTTGTATTCTGTGATTATTGAACGACCTATGGCCTAGTTGACCCTGTCTGAAAAGTTAGAAGTACCGGGTTCGTTACTTGAGCGGAGGGAATGTGACAGATACGTGCTTGTTTTCGGGAGGCTTGGCTTTATGGCTTTAACCGATTTTTAATCCACTATAGAGCATTTAAAGTACTGTGCAGTGATAGCCTAATGGTTTGAACGTTGATATCTCGAAGAGAAAGTCCTGGGTTCAAACTCTGCTACGGACACGTATAACTATGTAAGTGTCAGAAGTTGAAAATCACTCACGAAGAGAAAAAACATCGTTGTAACCAAAACTCTTGAGAGTTCTTCATAAAGTTTACGCAGCTGTATGACGTTCACCGCGCTTGTCTACCGTGACTTGTCATAGCCCTCACATAATGAGTGGACACCCAAGCCCAGTAGTGGGACAGTGATAGAGCACGGGTCTCTTCGTACCACAGTTACTTCCAACCGAAGCTACTAAAGCCTAGCGCATATCCTCCTTAGGTTAGGTTTAAGAGTACGGGTATAAGAGAGTCCTTGTGCGGTATGAGTGTGTAAGAGTTAATTATCCATTTATTTATTGGTCTTGTGAAGAGCGAGGTGCGCGACATTTTACTGCATCTAATTTATAGACCATCAGTTTAATCGATCACGATTTTCTAAATAAAACTTGATTTATTTATTTCAAAGTTCAAGAACGATGTCATGTTATAGATCTTAACATGGTTTTTGCTTCTAATTAATCAATAAACATTTAATCTAGATCCTGGATGCGACTCAAGAAATAACATGTTTCAATAAATTTGCAAATACAATGTTTTGATTTTTATGCATAAACTTCTTTCGTTCGGTATTTAACCCACCTGTAAAGTGGCAATGAAGTCTTCGATGGTAAAGTTCACTTTGTAGAAGCATATTGAATCTTGACGGACGATTTATGCCGAATTTCTGCTCCGTCGAGTAAGAGGAAGTGATTCTAATTACGTTTACTCGATTTGACCCGAACCAACCAATAAACTAATATAATAACATCCTAATATACAAATATACACTGCAAGTCAAATAAAAGCTTGTAAAAAATCGCAATAAAGCCTTCTTCTTTGTCAATCGAGAAGTTGCACAAAGTTTTTCTCACTATTCTGGAAACTTAAATTCCATTATTAGACCACATGACAACTTTATCAGATGGAAAGTGAATTTCTTTGCGACCTTTACTTTTCCCACGTATGTAGCAGTGAAACGCTTGTATAATTTTGTATTGTTGGTTCGTAGTCCAATGGAAAATAGCTCAGCAAAATAACGACATACTATGTTCTTTACAATCCCGTTACACGACATGTGGGGGAGATTTAGTGCGGTTGAGGTCGTGATAAGAAATCCTAATTATAACTGGAAACTCAGCGGTTTGCTGAGTTCTGGTTTGACCTTTTAAATTATGTGTGTAGTTGAGATTCGAAATGCGTTTGTTACCGCTCTAGTTGAGCGACGTGAGAAAATTCTGCAGTACTTGCTTCAGGCCGTAGAAGACATTTCATTGGTTGGCAGTAGAATGAAGCCCAATGGGAGTCACAGTACGGTTCAAAACTTAAATTCGAAGATATGCGTAGTTCGTTTACACTTCCCCTTGTATCAGTTTCAATGCCCTGGGTTGAAATGAAATGAAATGAAAAGTATTTATTTCGTATTAGGAACTAATAGCTCACATAACGAAAGTCACAAATTAAAAACAAAAAATCCCTATATGAATTAAGTACAGTAACAAAATATTTTTTAGAAAATTATATAAAAAATAAATATTTGAGAATTGGGTTGGGTTGATAATATACTAACCTAACCTATATTGCATTACGTTTTTCTTACAGATTGCTGTTCCTGATGACAAAGTTGGAAACCTCGGTATGACTTTGCCAGGGCAGGACATCACTGACGGTCAGGTGAGCAATTCATGGCATTATATTTTAAATTAGAAAAATTATCAATTATTATTTATTAAATCTTTATTGCCCAGAATTATGTAGCAGCGTACCCACTGCATTTTCTACCAGCTAACCATTGGCTCAAAAGGCTCGTAAGGCATATTTTAGATGATACTTCAGAATATATCATTTGCAAATCAATATTTCTAGTTATATTTCACATCAGTTTTCAATACGATAAAATATTTACTTCTCAATATTGCTATTCCACGTGTTCCCCTTCAGCCGCCGACACGCTAAAACGTAAGAGCTTTTGTTACACTACGTTTTGGAATAGGAAATGACCCCTTTTCAACTATGTATGTATGTGACTTGTAACAAGCGGCAGAACTTATATGATTATAACCTCCTTAAGTCAGTATTGGAATATGACGCCTCTTGACAGTATTATATTGTAATATTTGACAGTATTATATTGTAATATTTGACAGTATTATATTGTAATATTTTATAGTATTATATTGTTAATGGTTTATTTATTTTGCTAGGCGGTACTGGTGGAAGCTCTGATCACGTTCCTGTTGGTGATGGTGGTGCAGGGCGTGTGTGACGCGCGCCGCAACGACCTGAAAGGCTCTGCACCTCTCGCCATCGGTCTCAGCATAACTGCCTGCCATGCTGCATTCGTAAGTATACATTTAGTGACTAACAACATCCGTAATTGCTGGTAGAAATGAACTGTGTGGGTAATGAACTTATTTCCAAATAAGTTAGATTATCCCAAAAAGAAGTAGGAATTGCATACATATAAGTCGATTATAAATTTATAAGTCATCTTCCTATTGAAACCGGATTGTCTTGGTCAAGAGGATTTGGTATCGAAGCAGGTCATATGATCATATCATTAACGAGAAGAAGTCGGAGACTCCGGTTTCTTTCAAACCTGAGCACAGCTCTGTTACCTAGTTTCCCCACGTCAGGATTATCAGGTATCAATACTTAAAATGTCCTAAAACCCTTTCTTATGAATCTTGCAAGAGACAGCGAGGTATTTATTGACCAAGGACGAGAGGGCACAGATGACAATACATGGTGTTGACGCGAGAGAATCATTGAAGAGTATAATGTGCCGTGACTGATGAGTTTTCTGATTAAAGAAAAAAAAATCATGACTAAGGTCGAGTTGATGTTTGAAGTAATTTTCTTGATGACGATGCTTTTTATAGTAATAGCCGACAAACGAGTATTCTCATGGTTAAGTTAAGATCTGCGTTCATCTGGAACACCAAATACACAGATTTTCCGCGTCTTTCCCGTCAAGGGAAAGACGCGGAAAATCTGTTTGTAAATTCCTTCTTTCAAACATCCAAAGGCGGATGGATTGATGCGTGGTATATTTTCAACAGTCGCCGAAATCCAGTGAGAGTTCGTCGTACCTGAGGGTTTGATTTTCGTTACATTATAAATTGTTATAAATGAAGATTAATTTCATGTATCTTTCTATTACAGATTCCATTCTCTGGCTCCAGCATGAACCCCGCGCGTTCATTCGGCCCTGCTTTAGTTATGGGCATCTGGAAATCACACTGGGTTAGTTATCTTCTCTTTCTTATCTTCTAACATCTCATTGTTTACCATGTAACACTCAACTCTTATAAGTTACTCCAATATATTACGCCTTTACTGTTTTCCGTCGTCAATATGAGATAGAAGTTGCTTATAAATTGGTGCATTTGCGAAAAGATACAGTAATACAGTCCAAGCGACTGAATACAAATTGTAATACAGTTGTTTGGTACTGTTACTTGAAAACCAAAATATTTATGCAATTAATATTCATGAAGTATTCTTCTATCCATTTATCACAGTTCTATTTGTAATCGCGCCACTCTGAACACATTCCTCGTCTTTCGCTTAAGTACTATTCTTTCCAAATCGTTTCAAGCTGTCGAAGCTAGAACAAGACATTTTAAATTCTGAGGACTTATAAGTCTTAAATAAGGCCAGGAGAATGAAATATTCCCTAAACATTTGGTTATCTGGAGATGAAATTTACCTGAATGATTATACATCTACTAGTAATTATATATACTACTTTATACTTATATGATTTTTACTAGTTATATACTTAATTATACTACTTTAATAATCAAAACCCCAAAATTCATTTATATTTATAGTTTCTAGCTCAACATCAAATTGTGGGTATTTCAGATAATTGTAGGCATTATCTCTTAGGTAGCTAAAGATGTACTTACTGGTTATGTAAAAACCATTAATGGTTGCAGGATAATTCTATTGAAGAACCTAATTCATGCTAATAGCTGCGTACGTCCAAATAATATTATTTAATATGCATTTGCTAACTTTGTACAAATTACAAAGCGCAAGAAAATCCCATAAAGTCAATTATGCGAGTGACTGATGTAATTTTTTGCTTGATCTTAATAATCATGGTTCCTTTGCACTAATCTTTGTATCATTAAATAAATTGGCCACCACATTGCTGTCGTGGCACTCACAATTATACAATTTATAATAATTTATGTGATGTATTTTGTATTCATAAACATGAATACAAAATAATATAAATATTAATATAATATAATACAATATAATATAAATATAAACATTATTAATTTGTAATCCACAAATTCCCATTTGTACATTATATGTATATTAATACTACCTAACTTCCTAGTTAGGTAGTTAAATTTTTGATTAATTAGATATTTGATATACTGATTTTTTTTAATAAAAATTCCCGCCATGTTTGATTATGTCATGTCACAAAACACTATCCTTAAATGGGTTTTCTTGGCTGTCAGGGAAAGAAATTATATCAATGACTTCATGATGAAAGAGGCCTAGAGCCTACGCCGCTATGCAACTCAAATGCAGATTAGTAGTGATTTGTGGCCATCTCAGACGTCCAAAATTGTGAGCCGTCCCGAAGACCTCTCAAAAGGCTCAAGACTGTCCTCTAACGATAACAATCGGGATTGACGGCTTTACCTCTTTACATTTTACCTCTCGCCAAAACACGAAGGCGCTAACGAAATTTTGCCACTAGCGTAGGACAAGTTCACGTATACAATTTCCTACCGCAAAGTCTGACTTAACTCGAACGATTACTTACCAGAATTCAACACAAACCACCAGACTATGCACACTTCATATAAAACACATAACAGCGAGCCTATGATAATATTTTGTTCCAGTCTGTTTATGACGGTCAGACTGTAAGATGGTCAGATGATAGCCCGTTGATAAACAAGTAACATGCTAAGCAAAACTTTCTCTTTGATGTCCAGTGATTCAGGTCGCCGGGTTGGCTGTATAATCTCGGATGTGTGTTAAATGTCTTCAGAACTATGCAACAGTCACATGACTATCAGTAGTTTGTTATGCAATTTTCTGTAGCTACAAGTGGTGTATCAATTTCCTGTATGTGATTTTAAATCGTAGTTTCGTGTAAGGTATTATTATGCCAGTAAGAATATAGGAGCAGATGAGATGGTGACGCGTTGCTGTTACTATTTTCACAGGTGTTAAATATTGTTATTGTTTAAGGACAAAATCAAATTTATTGTGAGCGGTAGGCTTACATTTGTTGCTGAAATATGAATAACATTTGCTGTCCTGCCAGCGCAGCGCATATTTGTTATTTATTTTGTATGCCTGCAAACAAATATGTTAGTCATTTTCAATATATCATTAAAATTAGTATTAATAATTTGTACAATTTAATTTGTAGGTATGTCAAAAATTCTTTTCGAATCGTCGTATACACACACAGGGGCATTGATAAAATGTAATATTATTCCATAATATAATCTAACCCTATCCAAAATTTTATTCAGATCCGTTCAATAGTTTTGGCGTGTAGGTGTAACAAACATCCATCCATCCTGACAAACTTTCAAATATATAATATTAGTAGGATAGAACCTTACATTACAATTTCCAAAAACCGGGCTCTAAGTACTCAACTTTTACGACATCAGTTAATATAAAACTATTTTGTTTCCAGGTGTACTGGGTCGGGCCAGTGGCTGGCGGAGTCATCGCGGGCTTCGTGTACAGGTTCATCTTCCGCATCGGCAAGACCGGCGAGAGCGGCTCCTACGACTTCTAAACGAAACCCCACAATCTCATTGTGCCTTATTACCAACTCTCGCATAAGCGCCTGTTAGTTATAGGTGAAGTGAACTGCGAAAATAATTATAACACTCGAACGAAGCATTTATTTTTTCAGATAACTTTCATTAATGCTGTTATGCGGGAGCGGAGTACAAGCCCATTGATAGAATAATTTATACAGTGTATTCAAAATGTATTAAATATTATCTTATAGTTACCTGTGTGAAACATTTATCCATGGGCTTGTACAGTTATGTTACTGGTCCATTTTCAAACGATATAATTCAGTATTTATAAACGCAAAATTACCCGACCAAGTTAAGTGCATGTAAGATATAACTAGATAGTAAGATAGATATACAAATATATATTAAGTTTTATTTATGTGAATAAATTCTACGATAAGTACCTAATATAAATAAATAAATCGATTTAAACGATTTCAATTTGTCCGTGTTGGTGACAGATTTAGATGTATTCACTAACTAGGGACTGATTGTTGTACAGAAATTATCTGCTTACAATAACTCTATACGAAATGTTTATTGCGAAATATAAAATTATGAATATTTATTTGCTCGTTTCATTTTTAATTCTGAGTTATCGTTACGTCATTATAACCTATAACTATCCCACTACTGGGCTCAGGTCTCCTCTCACAATGTGAGTGTTAAAGGCCGTCGACCACGCTGGCCAACAGCGGATTTCTAGACACACCGTCACGAACTTTACGGGAAACTGAGAAGTCAGTCAGAACACCATGTTTTTCTTCACCGAAGCAAGTGATGTACTTGTAACTCTGAAAATTAGAGGTGCAGGGTTTGGACCAACCTCCCGTTCGAGAGGCCAATGTTTAAACTGTTAGGCTGTCACTGCCTAGCTACGCTTTGAGTAGGTAAGTTACATACCAAAATACATTATGATATAAATACCCTGTATTGGTCATAGCCGACTTTCATATCTCTCATTTTCGGCCGTTAACCCATTAGGTAGGTACAAACGCGTGTTTTTTAATTATATTACAACACTGGCATTGTAATAAAACTCAATCAAGTTAAATTAATACAAGCTTGTAGCGCAACCTCATGCAGCATTACTTAAGAGTACTTTGATTTTTTCTTCCTCGTGATATTATTACTTGTATACATATGTATGTATATTGTCCACCAATCCACACGTGGCCAGCATGGTGGACTATGGCCTGTATTCCTCACAATGTGAGTGGAGACCAGAGCCGATTTTTTTTACGTCCAGACTAAGAGAAAGGACTACCCTACGGAGAATCGGGGGAGGGAGGTGGTGAATGCTCATGCATAGCAGCACATCCGGCTGTGTTGGTTTTGTGGGACTCACGATAAACCTAGGTACCTACCCACTAAACACCACCTGAGGATGGCTTTGGCCGTAGGGCCGGAAGCCTTCATCGGAAGCGACCTCGCTTGGACAGGCGAGGCGCAAACCCGAGCC
>DWJZ01008340.1:0-11433 GCA_018249125.1 Asbolis capucinus
AATGCCTCCGACAAGTAATACAATGAAACGATCATTGTCAACGTAGTCGCAACCGGTTAAATACGCATTGTTAAAGATAACTTCAAAAGTAACCGTCAGATGTCGCTCAAAAATACATGCAAACCTAATAAAAAGCCATTAACGAATATTAAGGAAAACAAGCAAAATGTTAATAACTCAAAACCACTCCTATTGCTTAAAGTTACACTAAACTAAGGGACAAGTATACACTTTTAAATAAAAAACAATCACCAAAATGAGCCACCCAGTCAAAAGTTATGCCGTAAAAAAGAAAAAGAAAAATATTAAAAGGAAGAATAAGTCCATAACTGCTCGCCAGATGCCGCTTACAATAAAATGGGACTACATCGCAAGTACCAGCTTTCGCTCAAAAAAAAATCAATATCGGTCCACTGAGCAAAAAGTTCTGAGGCAACATATCCAAAAAATATGTATATACACACGAATTGAGTACCTCTTCCCTTTTTGAAGTCGATAATATGTACTTACGTATCATTTCACACTACATATGTATAGTCTATTAACAATGACAAAGTTCATTCAGGTCAGGTCAATAGTCTGTGAGCGTAAGAGTAAGGAACATTCATTGTCCCTACAAACTTTCGCAGTTATTATATTAGTAGAATAATCATTTTATAAATACCTACTGGCTCATTTTAACTGGTAGCTAATTAGTTTAGATTCCCGTATCTATGTATATTTAGTGGAAAATTCTAAGGTTGTTTTTACAGAACTAAAAGCCAGACCGTAAATTCAATAGTTAGTTCGTCGGGTCGAGCGGGGCATTACAGTACAGTCGAGTTTTTACTCACAGGCACGGTAGTAAACTATGGAGGTTTATTACTATTTTAACATCTAGTGGGTATTACATGACTTCATCCCTTTATTGGCTTGCTACTGGCCCAGGTCTCCTCATATCTGAGGAGCATACTTCAGCTCACTGGTTCAATTGGTAGAAGTGATAGCGGCCGACCCGTTTACTGGATTTTTTTATGTCCCAAACCCTCCGACTTTGAGTTCTCTTTAAAAAACGATGTACGTTCTCAATTCGTGTGTATTTTTTCATATACTCGTATGTTACCTGAGAACTTTTTACTGAGTGGACTGATTTTGATAATTGATTTTTGATCGGAAGCTGGTTTTGACAGGTTATTCTTTTTTAATATTTTACTTTCTGTTCTTTACCTCTTAACTTTTCACAAGGTATACCGATGTTGATGATTTTTCATTATTCAAAGGCTTGTAGGTATTTGACGCATTATTTCATTTAAGTTAGTAAGACCTTTTTAAACCATAAAAAGGATAATATTTTTCTGGATTAACACTCAAAACTTCAAACAATAAAATTATCTTTCGCTTTGTTTTTCAAGCAAGAACATAATGAACGCAGAGATAGATTACAATCGCAAGGCATTATGCGGTTACACTGGTAAATTGATTAATACACCGTCCTACCAGCACCGGCCGAATTAAGCCAACTACTCGAGCAAACAGGCTTCATGTACACAATCATTTCTAGTTGTATTTACTCTGTTAGAATTATCCAGGCAGGACAACTTTCACGCAGCGTGTATTGTTTGCTCAGTAATATCATCCTTGTTACTCGACGTGTTAATTGTTTGCTTTTGTTTGTAATCAATTACAGAAAGTCGCAGGATTATCGACCTAAAAACAAATACATTTATTTCATTTTTAAACAACTTTAAAATACGAGATTATCGATCCTATACGTATGTATATATGTGATGTCAATTCTGTACGTTAAATATTCTTTGAAAATTTTGATGCAGGACCATCGTTCGATATAGAGAACCATTTCTTTAGGATTTATTGTCTATTTGTATGTTCGTGCTTCACGCCACAACCGCTGGACAGTTTGAGATGGAACTTGGCGTAATCGAAATATAAAACCCTAGAGTTACCCTAGATAAGTTTTATCCCAGGAAGTGGCTTTGTTTTAACAGAACAATAAGTTATAATTTGTATGACAACTCCGAAACCAATGGACAAATTTAGAAGAAGTTTAGTATGTTTGTGGCTTATATAAGGACAATAGTTATAGGATACTTCTAACTCAGAAAACCGCTTTGTTCCCGTAGGATAATAGGTTAAAATCTGTATGACACCTCTGGAACCAGTAGACCAATTTTCATACAATCTTCTTCCGAAGCGAAATTAGGACAATTTCTAGTTCAAAATAATCAGATAAATGTACTCAGATGATGTACTAAACTTACAGATAAGAGTATGTTTGTATGTATGTAGTATTTATACTTTATGCACGAGTATCTCCGAAACACCCGGATTTAGATAATTCTCGTAATATTTGATTCAATTCACTGTAACTTAGGGAACAGTAAAAATGTAATGCAAATTCGACCTGGAATTTTTACCAAATGCCAGCGTGTACCACTGCACCGCTAGTGGCGCCGCTCGAGCCAGAAGCAGCAACGCAAATAGTATACATAAGCGTAAGTGTATTTGTCAGTCTGTCGCTCCCGGCCGACCGACGTGACCGTCGTAAACAACAACTGGAGCTTCT
This sequence comes from Asbolis capucinus, assembly GCA_018249125.1. Taxonomy (NCBI): domain Eukaryota; kingdom Metazoa; phylum Arthropoda; class Insecta; order Lepidoptera; family Hesperiidae; genus Asbolis; species Asbolis capucinus. The sequence continues at coordinate 2,564 of DWJZ01008340.1, forward strand.
TAATTAAAATTAACGCCAAAGCTCCACCGCTGCTTTTAATTAACTCCCAAGTCTATTGGATGTTACTGCGGACTAATATTAACAGAGGTTATAAGTTCAAATTCGTGCACCGCATCGACTGTTTTACAAAAGTAAACAATTTATATGCGAGGTTTAATTAGTTTTACAGAATATAACTTATGGTTGGCGCCTGCACCATAGATGAGGTGAAGTTTAATGTGTACAAGCTAAACCTGGCCGCTGTGTGTTGTGGTGTGACATTGAGGAGTTAACAAAATTGTATATAAATATATGTTGAATTCATTGCAATAAGATATTCACTTAGTTTATATTGCGCACTGTTTTACTTAAGATTGCTATTATTAATAATTTTTGTACGCAGTAAGTTCGCGTATACTGCACCTCTTCAATTGCGGGCCTTCTAGAAGACATTCCAATTAGGAATAGGAAGTGTCCTGGTACTTTTGTACATGTTTTTTCCTGTATTTATTGTGTGTACAAAATAAAAGAATAATTAAAAAATGTCACATTCCACCTTTTTAGGATTCACTTGCAACCTATATTCCCACTGCTGGGCTGGGTCTCGTTTCAAAATGTGTGAGGGGTACAGGCTATAGTTTGCTACGCTTAGTAAGGATGTATAAACTTGACACGCCTTCGAAAACTCTACAGTGGACTCTTAGGACTGAACTGAAGCAGGTGCCAATTCATTCTGAATCTGCACTTAACTTTCAAACTCAACAGTGCGTATAGAAAACCCAGGAGCTATGAAACTATGAAGTTATCCAATTATGGAACGAACGTTATACATTGATGTTCTCTCAGAGCGATGCGGGGTCTAATGCTTTTGGACAGCATGGTGAATACTTCCCATCAAGTGCCTCGATGAGGAATGTTATGTGATCGATAAATGTGTGTTTGAAATTGTTTAATTATAATATGCGAGTTTCATGTTAATACTTCCCGATATCGTAGCAGGAAATAATAAAGATTGTGTCGTAAGATCGCCATTAACACGAAGAATCCATCTTTAATTCAAATAGGAGATGAACTTTATGCATACATGTTACGTTACATAACATATAGATCTATATTTAAACACGTGTTACATCATGTGGGGGCATTAATTTAATGTTTAGAAAGCGAACGTCGCGTTTCCGTGCGCCGTGTAATTCGGTGCTATTAAAACTGTTCTCGTAGAAACATTAGATCGGCGGCAGATGGAGATGGTGAGAGTCATTAGTACAAGAGATATATGTACACATATGTATCTCCATGCCGTACAGTGGCCTGGAGATGTGACACATACAAAACACCTTCTTTAAAATCAAAATCTATTCATTTATTCCATGTAGGTATTTACAATACTCTTATGAACATCATTTTTTAGAATGTACCACCATCTAGGGTTTACATATTGGCACTCGAACTTTGAATGGTAGTGTTATCGGCGAGAGATTGATTCTGCTGGTCATTTCTATGCTGTCAAATGTGGTATGAGGCTATTGTGTGTAGAATTGAATAAGTTGTATTTTTTTAACATTGTACATAGAGCTGACGTAAAAATTGAGACGATCTTCGTATTGGCAGGATCTTTCTTGATGTCCTTGCACCTGTATAGCGACTTCACTTAGTGGGGCGGTGATCACTCCTGCTTAACGTCATCATTGTAACCCTTAACTGTCCCGTGTCGGACCTCCTCTCACAATGTGAGGAGTACAGGCCGTAGTCTACCATTCTGTTCAAGTGCGAATTAATGGACTTGTCACATCTTGGATAACTTTATACAGAACTCTCAGGAGTGCAGGTGCAAGTTATAATCAACTTCTGATACGCACATAACTGAATATTAGAGGTGTGCTACAGGATTTGTACCCAGGATTTCCAGTTCCAGAGACACGTTCTAACCTCTAGACTTGTTTAATATAATATGGCAAATTTATTTTAAATTCAATGTAATTTCCTTTTAAAGTTTTATTTTATCGTTTTAATCCTGCAGCTTCAATTTTGGACTCGGGTTTTCTATAACAATGCTGGAAAATACAGGACATAGTTCTGGCCTGGCCTATCGCGAATAGGTAGATTTCACACGCTGTTAAAATTTTATGTTCATAAATGCAGGTTTCCTCGCCATTTCTTTAATTTCCCGCGGCCTTTCTTTTACCGAAGTAAAAATTGTGATGTTAGTGAATTATATTAGTAAACGATCACTTGATATTTGACAGAGAATAAAAACTCAAAGCCTCCTTACAGCTATATGGTAAAGATACCTTCGAGAATCGTTATTACAAACGATGTGTTACACATTCGATTGTCATGTTTGGAGAGACAATAAGGGACCATTAATAATCTCTGGTGTGCTCGCCAATGGGCCGCGGCGAGCTCCAGACGTACTAAATCCAGATGCCAGAATACTTTATCTCTTTGATATGTCGGAGATCTGTTTGGCTTGACGGGTTGCTATTGTTATGTCTAGATTTTTAATAGGTGGATTTCAGTCAGACTACATCCATGACATATATTTTTATTGTAGGCATGTCCGGAGTTACATTTCAAGGTGGAGTTCATTTCAAGCGAGGACTGACTGGCAATGATGTCTCTGGGTGGCAGATTTCTTCCATCAGCCGACCCCTATACTTGCGAAATACACATTATAGTACTGATGTAAAATGATCATATCCAAAGACTTCGCTTCGCTTATTGAGAGATGATCGCAAATGGTCACACGTTGATCAACTTACCACCCTAAGGACCAAGACATACGGTCTATTTTAACTGAATTCAAAAACAGGAGGAGGATCTCAGTTTGACTGTTTATTTCGTATTTTTTGTTCTTTACTTCATATGTTTTTACCGGCTGTACCGATTTGAATGGTCACTTTTTAATTCGAAAGTCGATGCTGGTCATGTGATGTCATTTAAATAAGAGCGACATCTGAAGAGTAATTTTTGAGTTATCCCAATAACGCGTATGTATTAAATTGATGTTATTCAATTATGTATTTCGTATTGATTATTAAATGATGTAATTCAATATTAAATAGATATAATTAAATACAATAAGTTTTCATATGACTGACCGACTGCCCCGATAGTGTGGCCATTGTTTTACTTGTCGATGTAATTGTCGCATACTGGTACCTAGATTTATTTTTATTTTAACTTTACGTACAGTTTACTCCATTATACCGTTATAGTAGATGAACTGTTAAAAATATTTCGTTTTGTATCACTTAGGAACAGTACGATAAATTTGCAAGGCTGTAGTCATTGTGGTTGCCTGTTATTATATGAAAATTCATAGAAGTACATGTGGGTGCCTATTACTTTGATAAATTATTATAATCGAAGCTACATAGGTATGTGGTGGGCTGTGAATGCAGACAGCTTACATCATACCGGTTTTGATTTAACTATTAACGAAGGCTGTCAACAAAAACCCATTTGCTGTCTCTTTCTTCAGTCTATTGCTCATTCATTAGAACCAATCGTTATGATGTATGGCTATCCCTTTTAACTCGCTAGTGAAAGGAGCTTTATACGAAATTGCAGAAACAAAAAATTTATGAGACAAACGGCATGCACTTACTTTTTAAAACAAATCAAATTTTCCATAAAATAATTTGAACCTAACGACGCTGTATTTAAATTCTACTTTCAAATAAAATGTAGGTTAACTTATTTTGTAGTCTACAAAACCATTGTCTGAGGCATGAAGTACCTGCTTTACTTTGCAAATTTAAAGTAATTTACTTACAAGAACAATGAACGGTAGTGTTGGAAGTGCCAGTTTAACGTAGGCTCTCGGATTCCGAGCGGCCATTTTGAATACCTTCGTGACGTCACGCGGCTGGGCGCGGGCGAGTCGCCTGCGCACCGCCGCGACTCACTCAAGCCGCAGTCACAGTCGAGCGCGGCGACGCCTCAGATGCAGCAAAATGTTACCTCGCGTGTTCGTTCGCGGATGTACATGCAACAATATTTGATACAGAAGCTCTCTGTTCTTTTGTCTACAAGAGTAGTAGAGTAGGTTGTTCGAATTGGTTCGAGTTACTGTTGCGGAGTGGTGAAGTGAGTGTTCTCCGAAAGTGTTATTGTTGTGATTTCTTTTCGTCACACGTCAGTACGGTGCCCCAGATAGTCGTCGACGAGGGAGTGTTTCCGTCTCGAAGGCCCTAGCGTCCCCGATAAGTGAGTATATTTGCATATATAAATGTCGCATCCGTCTGCATGTATCCATCCGTAAAGTTGTGTAGGCGCAACTCGCGACACGTCATAACCTATAATGTAGATAAATTCGCTTTACAACAGTCTACTAAATAAGGTGTGTAAACGGGGCTAGAGGGCCACACCGCGACTATGATTCACTTGCCAGTTATTATTTTACTAATCTTGGACAACCTATTTAAGAAACGTACCGGTTTTCTATATCAGATTTGAGTCGGACAATCTAGTAATATAAATTATAATTAGTAATTCAGTCCGGACTATTTACTTACCTTATGACAACCTATTTAATTATGTCAATAAAAATATTCCTCTTTATGTGCGTACTGAAAGTGGGAATAACGTTACTTATAAATCTAGAATTATTTGAACAGTGTAATGATGTGAAAGGCAATAAGGCAGCAGCGTCGGCGTCACACGGCCGTCCAGCCCTCCGATGTTTCGCCGCAACGTCAATGTGCGTTGAACTCTTTTGTAAGGACCGGCTCATCTCTCCTTCTTTATAATAATAATTAAAATAACAAACTAAAATTGTATTAACCGTTATGCAAGGTTGTTATTTATAATGACAGTTTTGTTGGCAGTCACGTACCTCATACAACCTCGCTGTTACAATGAAAGCACAGTAAAACGGAATCACCAGCTGGCATGATGTCGGAGGTCGAGTGACAATGAAACGAAATGCACTTATTTCGTCTCAGGAACCACAAGCTGACTTAACCAAAGGTCAAAATTTAACAACAAAAAGTCCTTGTGTAAACTATAAAATTAATAATAATACATATATAATAAATCTATAGCAACGCCTAAAATCTCGGTAGCCAATACCTATCTGTCGGCTTTATAAACAAACTATCATGTCGGACAGGAAACCTAAATACCAACTACATACATATGTACATGTATGTGCAAATTGAGTCTGTACATGTGATAGTCAAATTCAATAGCAGTATTTAGATGTAACAATGTGTGCTGTGTATTCCGGCTTGAACCAACGATCCTCTAGAGTCCGGCGTCTAATAACTGAGCAGTCCTAGATGAGCCCACGCTCCAGCTCCACAGCGAGTTGGTGAAACTTCTCCCTTAAATGGCAGACAAATATTTGGTAACAACTCATCGCAACTGTCCCACTGGCGCGGGCCTCCTCTCGCAATGTCAAGAGTGATGTTAGCTACCTTTGGTATTCTCGATAATGGTAGATTCTGAAAACATACTTTCATTAGAGTATTCTAAACACGAAATATTGCAGCACGAGGTCATGTCAGCCATGCAGCTCATACTCATTTGGCTAATAACGCACATTAACATTCTTCGTACACATTGTATGGTGATGACCAGTCTTCACCCACTAGTGCAGCATCATCATCCGTCATCAGTCCGTCATCGGCCCGTCATCAGTTTGGGATCAACCTTGAATCAGTTTCATTTCACTCTCCAACCAGTTTGAGTGACTCTACGACGTATTATCATCGAAAATATACTTCGTTATCTATTCTTAAACATAAAATATCATCTTACGTATATGAAGCTATTACGTATAGCTATTTCCTGTGACTGCGTCCTCGCTGAACAGTTTTTATCCAGCATATCATCCCTGCACAGGTTGAAATTTCTAAAACGCTAGAGCAAACTGTTTTATTAAGAACATACAGCTATGATATGCTAGTAAATGCATAGTTTCACAGTTATCTCTGTCGCTGACGAACTCTTCACCCTTCATACTGAACAGCTTTTTATAACGATAAACAGAAACCTATGTTTTTTTTTAAGCTTAAGTTTATCCTTGTCCCAACTTTCATCAGAATCAGTTCAAACGCAACAAACAGACAGAAGCACAGACAGTAACGATATGTCTCATCATCAATAAAAGAAAATTGTAAGTGAAGGGTTATTGAGGTCAACAACTCAACTTATTATAAGTTAAGTATTAAATTATTGGCGTTTTCATGTACTTATTTTTTTGAAAATATTAAAAACCAAGTTCGCAGCCCCGGGGTTGAGCACCCCTGTTTTTGAGGTGACAGATGTCAGTTGTTGCCGTTAGGAGCAAGGTTCTTGCTACCGATGAATGTATACTATATTGGTGTGAAACAAGTATATGAATTATAGTTATTATTTGTTCAAATCTATATATGTATAATGAGTTCTTGTCTGCGAAACTCTCGCCTTAGCTAGAATATTTTGAATAATATAGTAGTTTTACGTGGGAAGCGACCGTGACCGGCCACAACATCCTCCATATGAATGTATATAGACATGGGGCGAGCAATCCACGGCCCGCGGGCCGCTTAAGGCCCTTTGGCAATTTTTAAATTAGATGTTTTATGCTTAAATGGTCAAACACTGTGTCAAAACACAAAATAATACAACACAAAAAATATTATGATACAAGAATGGAGCAAATTTATAATAATTTTATATAGTAACTCTAACACGTTGAGTAGATTTGATTGAGTATAAAAAATAATGCCAGACTATGTGCGGCCCTCTAGCGAAAATCTAATTTAAAATTGGCCTTTTAATTCAAAAGGGTACTCACCCCTGCTATAGACCACTACACAATAGAAGCGGACGGCACCACCAGACACGGTCGCTTGCCTAGGAGGGATACTATCACTATCATACAGATTCCTACCAATATTATAAATGTAAAAGTAATTCTGTCTGTCTGTAACGCCTTTATGCCTTAACTGATTGTGATTAAAATTGCTACGGAGATAGACTAAAATTTGGGAAACAACATAGCCTTTTATTGCAAAAGAGACTTGATACATTTAAACGTCTGTTTGGATGTTCACCAGTGCACCACCAAATATTGCATTTATGCAATTCATAAGAACTAAATTAATATTTATTCCAGCGACTTTTAAATGAGGACCCGTGGGCGACGAACCAGCTCGTTTCATTGCCTCTTTTTAGCAGCCGGGAATCAAACTCCAGACCCTTCGCTACGCAATATCTGTACATCTCTACAATATATCATTATACCTTTACAGTTTAATGTAATATGTATAAACAAAAGTGTCTATAAAGGAACCTTCCCTAATATCTTTGTGCATGGCCCTCGACTGTTGGACCCAAGTTGCTGCGAGCACTCGCCCAAATTACTTGTTTACTATCAACTATAAAAGTGCTCCAAATAACACTGGGTACAGGTTTTATGGGTGTAATCATGGCGTCGGATCCCTCCCTCCGGCCGCTGCGACCGCCGCTGGCCAGCGCGTTTCACACATTTACTATTTCAATTACTAATTGCTGTGGAATATGTATTGACGTCATAGTCTACTAAACCTAGGGAGATTTTTTTCTGCTAAATAATTATTTTTCAAAACTGATTGTGCTTCAAAGATTTAACTGAAAATTATGAAATAATAAAAATATTCCAGGGCCACTATTGCAGGGAACGCTATTACATGAAACACCAAGTTGTAATATTAGGTATCGCCGGACGTCAGAACGACTGGTAGGCGCTGGACATTCTTAACTATCTCACAATATTTAGTTTACGCTTGGAGTCGTATTTTTTATATAACATATCGTATTTCGTTACTTTTAGTTTGAATTAAAACTGTACATCTTTTGGAGATTATCATCAACGTAGTCCAAGTCAATTAAGTAGTAAATATTACAAAGGATAATATAAATATACAAATAATATAAAAGATATTATAGTGGAGACCGCATGGAATGTAATTGGTGACGTTTCACGTCACTCAGCGACCAACAGCGGTCCAATTTTGAATTTCATAGTTTCGTCGTTACGTCGCACTTTGCTGCGCTCGTTAAATACGGTATAGATATCAATGAGGGGTGAGTCGTACAGAAGCGCCAGCGTCCAGCTCGGCGGCTGCACGCCGGCCGTGACGACGAGCTGCCCGGGCAGATATATTATAATTACTACCAGATCGTTAGCCATTTTTATTACCAGACGAGTGTCTCTCTGAGCTGCCCTCGCTTCGTTCCTTATAGATAAGGCCCGTATATAAGAATTTATAAAAATCATCTATTTCTTATTAAAAAGCTTCAGTTACAGTTTCCCTCAAATATCTTTCTTCCATTTACAGATAATGATAAGTTGCATGTATTGATAATGGAGAACAACAAGTGAGGTTTCACTGCTGTATGAGCTGTACTTCATTACCATTAGGTACTCCTGGCCAGTCAGAATTAAAAGCTTATTGTTGTTTGATAAAAATAAATAATATTTTTACTCCATTACAAATAATAATAACAACAACCTACACCTAGAAGAATAGACCATGTATTAATCATTTTCTCAAAAGATTTCTATAATAATATCTATACAAAAAAGATTCTGTACGAATAGGAAATAATGAAAAGAATTTCTGAGAAGTCGCATTAAGGGAAGCTTTGTATGTATGTATGTATGTAGTGGATTCACAGTAAGAGTCTGTAGTTGATGTAATATTTTTCCTTATGTTTAGAAGTTTACTGGTAATAAACCCAGAGCGGGTACCTACATGTTACTCATTCAATGGAGATATCACATTACGGTATTGGTTTACTTATTTCTTCACTGCGCAACTAAAGTACATACTACAACATTTACTTAAAACTTGTCACAATGGACTGAGTGTGTCACTATGACAGGTAAAGGACACATAACTACTTTTATTCAAACA
>DWJZ01008341.1:0-11432 GCA_018249125.1 Asbolis capucinus
GATTATTTTTTTAAGGAGAATAGGCATCGAAACTACAAGGACAAAAAAAATATTTTTCATTCCTATATTATTTCGTATGATTATTTATACATGTAACAACAATATTCAAAATCAAAATATTTTATTTCATTAAAGTAACATCGAACTCACTTAATGAAAGTTAGATGATTACATACACAATATTCATGCATTCTCATTAATTCATTACCAGAACGCTTGTTCTGGCACGCGCAACCGGAACTGGAAAGGGTCTGATAATAACTCTTTTCTAATATCGTCCGTTATCGTTTTCTAAAAGCATCGCCCTACCACCGGGCGGGTGACTTCTGGCGCCTGTTGTTTTTCTTGTCCATATTTTAAACCGCATATTTGCAGTGATACTTCGAGCGTTGGTCTCGGGAAGTCCTGGGTTCAAACAGAGCTTCGCGAACTTTTAATTTACTAAGTTATCTTCCCAGGCATTACACCTTTTTAGCGAGAAATTTCCCCTTAACCAAACATGCAAGCAAAATCCTTAACAGATAATTATAGTTCAATAATTTTCAAATAATGTTTCAGGGTGGTTGGGAGGTAGTGTGTGTGTGTCGCGTCCTCCAAGGTTTATCGCAGGGCTTCCTATTTCCCTCCGTCCACAACCTGATAGGCCACTGGGTCCCGTTGGAAGAGAAGAGCAGACTTGGCACACTGATATATGCTGGTAAGTAAGCTAGTATACCGTTTTTTGACCAGGTTTATTCTTGGTTCTACTGATAAATTATGGACCAACTTCTGAGCTCAGGTTACTCCCCATTACCGAGGTCTTGAGCACCAGGTCGAGGTCTGCACCACCACATTGCTGTAATGCGAATGGAGAGTTTAGTACCCAACTTATGTGTCAATAGTATTTGCCAAAAACCCCCAAATTGGTTTATAGATTTTTACTTGCTGATAACGAATGGGACCGACGACTTTACTTAATCTTCAAGGATGTTTTGCAACTAGCGGTCACTCATTCTTTCACTGACCGCGCCCGCTGTTCCGTAACTTAGATGATCATTTGCGATCGATAATCATCGACGATCATATATTTCTAATAAGTATGAACGAATGTGACCACTTATTCCTTTTCATGAAAATACTCATATAAAAAAAAAATCCGTGTCGATTGAAGCTTGATATGGCTCTGAGTCATTATGGTGTACTACTGAGTACGGGTCCTCAAAATGTGAGGGCCTAGAGCGTACTCAACTTTACTGGAGTTTAGTGGATTTTTTTCATACCATGTACTCAAATTCAAATTCAAGTATTGAGTCCAGTAAATACTTTTCAATACACCTATGAACGTCAAAAATTTGTATAAACATTCTGAAAGCGTGCCTTACTTAAGCGGAAAAAGAACTGTAAAATCCTCAGCATATTTTGAAAATACGTAGTTCTCTAAACTGCGAAATATTTCTGTTGGTAGGCGACTGGAGCGTTCCTATTTCAAAGTTTCGTTTATCATTTTCAGACATCCTTTTAATCGTCCAAATAAAACTTTTTTTTTATCACTAGCTCTTATTAAACTTGCAGTGTATGTTTGTATATTAGTATATTTGTTTGTTAAGTGTTCTTAATTAAACCCACGTCCTCTTACACTACGGAGTTTAAATTTTGCATTAACATTCCGTCCTGATGACAATGCATTTTTATGATAAGCATGACCTGCTAGGTTCAATGTCCAGACACGTGAACTCCTCAACGGTTAATAATACAATTTTTGTGTTTCTCTAAAATTTTATAATTAAAGATTGTGTTTTTATATATTTTAATAAACCTCGTTTTAAATTTGGAAAGAGATTGCCGGACATTGTCAGTGTAAATATTTAAAATTTGGCCACATTCGCCTCTTTAAAATTTTATAGCCGAATCCTATCGTAAAATAAAATTTATAGCCTATTCATCCGATTAAGGTATCCTATTCCATGGAAGTGCATTATTTATGAGCAGTGATAGTGTGTAGTTTCCGATATAAATTGTTCAGTGTCCAATTGTATGCAATTGGTACAACGGTTTTGTACAGTAATTTGTGCTAAATTTTGCTTACGCTGTTGGCACGAATACTTTTTCAAATGATTTGTGAGGGACAAAATTGTGCGGTATATAAAACTTATACATATATTTAATTAGGATCGCAAATTAATCATTAATATAAATGTTTACATACTAGTTAATTAAAATATATTTAATATGGTGCCTCTGTGCTGAGATGCTGGCAGCGTTTCTTCTTCGCATATCAATACGTTGAGCTAAAAAGTTGCCAACTCTAGAGTCGTTTATAGGTTCATTGTTAATTAGTTTTACCATTTCTATAAAAATATATTGAGCATTATGACCACACGGGCCAAGAATCTCGACTCCAAATGTTTAAAAAAAATATCTGGTCCCTCGACTCCCGTACTTAATATGAATATAAAATATTGATTGATCTATATTGAAATCAAATTTTTATGACAAATGTTTCATTATACGCGAAAGTCTTCATGGCCTAGTTTCTCGCTTCGATATTAAGTGATCAAGCGAGTTAAAATACAACGGTCCGTCGTTAGGAAGATGGTCCAAACGTCTTCATAGGGCCTTACAAACGGTACCGCGTTTGTTATATAATGTTGGAGGCCTTCGAGTGCTATTAAAACTATAACAAATTGAATTGGCCACTAAGAGGCCAGTAATCCATGCTTTAGCACCGTTTATGCTTTGGTCTTTGTTAGATATGACAAATTTTTATTGACTAATAAACTTAATATAACACTGAAGATATATTTTAAGTAAATGAGATACAACGAGGTACTGTGTTCATTGTTAACATAAGGACAAAAAACGTTTTGAAATGTTAGTGTAATATTGAAACGAATTTATCAGAGATATTGTGGAAATATCAGTTATTTGTTTCTTGTATAACAAGAACTGATAATATCTTTGTTAGCTGTTACCAGCGATGATATTGTGTCGAAAATAATATAGATTTAAATAAAAATATTACGTAGTGAAATATGGAAAAATATTTCGTCATTTGTAGTCACAAAGAGAAATGTGACAATCCCAACCGACTTCAGAAACCTTTTATATTACTGAATGATCGTGACAACACATTTCCGGAATAAAGGCCATTCAATAAAGAGTACTTGAAATCGTCTTTTTGAACCGATTGAAGTGCCGATTGAATTGATATTTATTGAGAGCAGATGGAAATTTTATAGAATTTTGCTAACAATTTTTGATTTTATGTCTATTTCATTCGTATTTGCGGATGTCCAGCCAAGTTCAAAGAAAAAAGCGAGGTAGCTGGTTGTAATATTACACATCATTAGATTTCTTTGGAATAAATAAGTCTAGATCTACTTCGCTACATCCTTTATTCGTTCTCATTTTCATTCTTCTATTCTTTTTCTTTTGTCGTTGAGTAGACATTTAGTTGTATTATTGATCGAAACTAGCACATGAGTGTCTTTTCTTTCTGGACTGTCAATGTATTGACACTCCAGCCTGGTACTATCAATATCAACAGTGGAACCGCTAATGTCTTTACAAATTAGAACATCATAATTCAATTTTCTACTTGATGAGTAGATGCTGTAATTTATTTTCCTTTGTGTTTTCCTAAATCGTTTACTTCATATTTGCAATTTTCTTGTATTGTTAGCGAAAGTTTATGTTAATCAATTCTGAGTTCATTATTGTTATCATTAGAAGGCACACATTGTTCAATGTAGAAGGCCTTCGGTTGTCACAGTGCTTCCGTTACTGATTCACCTGTAACCTCTTCACCAATCTGCAATGGAGCAGCGTGGTGGAGTACTCTCTGGGATTCCTGAGTTATGATGAGAAACACATGCTCAGTAGCGTGCCATTGATTGATTAAAATTAACTTCATCCATCAAAATGTCTTTAACCTACTAAATAATTCGTTTAAATATTAGTAAATTGATTAACGAAGCCTAGAAATTGTTCTTGGAGATAATATGACTGTCTGCGATGCTTATTCACTTTAGCAATTGAATAAATATTAGGATTCAATCAATGTACAATTAAGTGTTTGTCTTGTGAATTGTTTTGTTTTCATTCGTTGATCATTGAATAACATATTTTCCAGTCTGTGCCCAAATTAATTATGCGTTAAGAATAGTACTTAGTCTCTCGTTAAAGACAATTGATTTCTTTGGATAATTGAAGTTTAAAAAGTTTATAATTGCCTACTAGGTAAATTCATCTACATTTAATTTTACCCGTCTGTGTGGCAAGTTGTTTTGGTCAGCTTATGTATGTATGTTTATTATATTGTACTAAATTCTATATGATGACAACCATGCTATATTGAAAAGAGAAACAAGAGTTGAAAAAAGAAGAAAGAAACTATATTAAATAGCATATCATTGAATGGATAATTGGAAATCGTATGCTACATACTTGTTTTTGTGACATTAAATTTTAAATCGAAAGATTTTTTTTTATTTCAGATTTACTTAATATCAAATTAAAAAGTACATAACGAATGATATTGTTCTTAAACAGCAGCAATAGTTGACAAACTGTCGCGTCAGAAACGTTATTCTTTGTGATCACTACTTCCGCGGTTGGGTTTTTGAAATACAAGTTTAATGAAATAGATATAATATTATAGTTTTATTTTTGTATCAGGATGTCAACTCGGCACGGCACTTCAGCTGATGGTATCAGGATACATCGCCGACTCCTGGGGCTGGGAAGGGATTTTTTACTCCAACGGAATTGTGGGGTGCATATGGACGGCTGCATACATCTTCCTTGGCTCCAATTCACCCCAAACATCGAAGAGAATTAGTCCAGAGGAACGACTGTACATCCAGTCTTCTTTGGGCCATGTTGGCGGCAAGAAGGTAACTTGTTATTTTAACGTATTGTTTTTAATCTCTCTCAGCATATTCTGCCGTGAAAGGGGTTTTACATCTCGTCAGGAACTATCCCTGTGACGCTAGTGGGTTTATTAGTTCCATATTTTTTGAGAAACTAAAAAATATTATTAATTTATTGGGGTAATATATCTAGAAAATCTAGTTTTAATAAACGTACACTATTTAACGCTAAATAAAAAACGCACCGTGCAATCATATGAGATCCTGGATTCCTACTGTAATAGTAGGAGTAGGAGCTGCCTTTAGTGGGTAGAAATGTCACATAACCTGAAACCTCTGGGTTCGGGTATCATGCAAATATTTCCCCCGCGACAAAAAAAGGCTCCTACTGCTTAATCTTACTAACCAAGATAATTCAAATATAATATTCACCTATTAGCTTGTAAAACTTAAATATTACGTTTTTAGATCATTTTTCCATGAACGTGTTGTCCAAATAGCTCCAGTAAACAAACAGCCGCAGGGAAAATAAAATACTTTAAGTTATTATATCATATCTACACTATTACACACTGGGGACAATGAATAGCGCAAGATTATAAAAGTACAAATATCCAGTTATAAAAATATGTTCGTAAGTTATAAAACTCGGTGTAATCTGCACGGAATTTTGCCGAGCACATTTTTATTCAAATAGCGTAAAACTCTTGAGGCGTCTATGGAGAGTACTAATACAAGATTCTATTGTAAAGGTTTGATTTGTTACGCTCTGGGGTGATAGATAATAAATACTAACTATAAAATGATAGATCTATTAATATTCAATGATTTGTTATAAATGAAATTGCTGTAGCGAATCGCTAACTATTCAGAATTCCAATTGTTTGTTCAGTTCGTTTCCTCTTTAGTGTTAATAACGATAGCTTAGCAAATAAATTGATCTTTTAAACCAAATATAAACAGACTAAGGGAGAAATAGTAAAGACGGCTGCGGCACTATAAGCAACACGATTTAAGCGTCCGTAGACATGATAATTGATCATTATGGCAAGCCATATCTGTCCCACTGCTGGGCTCGGTCTCCTCTCACAATATGAGATGTACAGGCCATGGACCATCACGCTGGCCAAGGTTAGATTGGTAGACTTCACGCACCTTTGAGAACTTAATGGAGAACTTTGGGTTTGTTTCCTTGCGACGTTTTTCTTCACCGAAGCTAGCGATAATTAACTTGGTATACTCACATAACTTAAAATAATATGATAACGAAATTAATATAATAATTTTTTTCACATCAGATAACGTTCTTCTGATTTCTTTATCAACAGAAACTAAAAACACCTTGGAATTCAATTTGGACATCGCTATCGTTCATCTCGCTGATAGTGGTGCACTGCGGCCAGAATTGGGGCTTCTGGACGCTGATGACGGAGATGCCATCGTACATGAGCCAAGTACTTGGTGTAAACATCAAAGCGGTCAGTATATTCTTATGTTTTCATTGTTTTTAATTTAGTTCATAATTGTTTTCCTCTTTTTCTGCCCGTCGTTTAGTTGTCCTCCTTCCCGTTCTTTTTCTGTCACCTTTCCTGAAGCAGTATGTTGTTGGTGACTTAAAAAAGAAATAAGAAGCAACTATAGTTTTCACAGTTTTTTTATATATTTTATTAAGTTGTTCGAAATTGTGGGTCTATGAGAAAAAACTAAAGGGAATCTCTGATTTAGATCGTCATCCAAACATTAGAACTGGGTAAGTTGATCTCAATCCAACATTATTGAGTTCGCGACTTTGATGCACAATACTAAAGCATATAGTGTATTCATTAAAAAAATCGACTTCAAATGACTCTCAGAAGTAATACAATGGTCAGATGTCGCCCAAAATAACATAGGATCAAACAACTAGCACCAGCTTTTGATCAAATTGATTGTTCTGAGGTAGCATACTCGTATACACATGAATTGAGAATTTGCTTTGTTTTGAAGTCGGTTCATAGTAGTTTGGAACATTGATCTTCTATTTCCTTACAGAATAATCTCAAACAACTTCAAAGTAATACAATTCATAGTAACATCTTGCCATTTTAAACCTTATACCGTATAGAGAATTTCTTTAGATATACTATTGGTCTTATAAGACTTCAGACATCCCATATGCTTGTTACCGTGACGTGATTTTTTTATAAGATTGTTTAAATTTCCAGAATGGAGTTATGTCAGCTC
Source organism: Asbolis capucinus (assembly GCA_018249125.1). NCBI lineage: Eukaryota > Metazoa > Arthropoda > Insecta > Lepidoptera > Hesperiidae > Asbolis > Asbolis capucinus. The sequence continues at coordinate 7,074 of DWJZ01008341.1, forward strand.
TCCCATACTTAGCAATGTACCTGATCAGTTTTCCTCTTGGCTTCGCCTCAGATTACATCTTGACGAAGAAATGGCTCAGCATCTCGGCTTGCAGAAAACTTTCCAACTCAATCGGTAATAAACTTCAAACATATTGGAATCGATTATTGAACTCAACCTTAAAATAGAAACGAGAGTTATATTAATGAGACGAATTTGATCCTATCCTAATCTTTAGAAGTTTCCAACTGAACTTCTGGACAATAAGATGAATTAGAAGAGAAAGTTTCCACGCCAGACGCCAGATTTAGCAAGAGAGTCTTAATAAAGAGTTGGCGTTACTTGTACACTATCAATATATTTTTTTTGTTTATCGTTACTTTTATCAAATTAATGGCAAAAACTATAACCTCAAATCTGCTTTTAAAATATATAAAAAGTCTACTTACAAATAGTACCTCTTACTACCTATAGTACTAGAATACCTCCCTTAAAAGTTAAAAACCAACGAAATGCCTGCATTGTGCTCGTTGTAATTTTCTGGCAGAGAACTAAATTACTTGCAATATTTTTTTGAAAAAAATGCCTTATCTTATCAGCAGTGTTCTGTATTTCCAGGTCACTTCGGTCCAGCTATAGCTTTAGTTGGGCTCTCATACGCACCAGCTGGCAATGTAGCTCTAGCGGTGGCACTACTTACCATAGTCGTTGCACTCAACGCTGGACATTATACTGGATATCTGGTAACCAAATTGCCTTAAACATATTAATAGCCAACTATTGGGCACAGGTCTTACGGAGGAGGCCTAGACTCCACCTTGCTGCTCCAGTTCAAAACGGGTTAGTGGTTAACCAAAGAGTCGGTAAGGTTTTGAGCCTCACGAAGACTTCCAACATGATTTATCTATCATAAACAACTGCAGCTGACGGTTTTACGTCCCTTAGGAAACGAGGAAGGTCAACAATTGAAGGTCATTCAGGAACAGGTCAAGTATTTTTTCACTGACGGTCACCCTTTCTCCTACCGACCTCGGCTGCCGTCGCTTAACTTAATAGCTTGGGACAGTCGCAATACACCGGGATATGATCGGTTCACATCTTTTCATCGTATATTTCCTCTAATTTTCATAAGTTACTTGTATGTTCGAAACTTTGCTTTCTCAAGACTATGAATTTAACCAAACCTAACTTGACCGATGTAGGTCATATAAAAGGAAATTTGTTGAAGAATATTTGTATACTTTCATATTATATTACCAAATAAATGAAGGGCTGCTCCTACCTACCTCGTATTTACATAAAAATGTTTCACAAAATTACGAATAACTCATGTAACTTTGTGTGTTTCAAAGTATTCAAATTGTTTTATATGCGGAGTAAAATTTAAGGACTACAAGGTTAATTTAATAGCAAATGTGCGCTAAAAATAGAACAGTAATTAACTTGTAAAATAACCACAAAACTTATGTGACTGTGAAATCTTGTATAACGATATTCTTGGCAACACTAAAAGCATTTCAACTCTTGCCTTTTTAAAACTCTTTCACGTTAAAACCCATTAGCGCTCATTGTACAAATGCTATACTTTAACAATGAAAGAGGTCGTAGTACCCAGGCTTAGGTTAGACTTAATTACCTTTGAGAATATAAAAGCGAAAGCATTCCTATGTAGTGATTACCTAGTCTGCTGGACACTGAGCGAGCTCACTCTGTAACAATCCTATCTACGAACGTCTGATCAGCTGTTAAGATAATGCTGATTAATGATGTAGTTAAAGTAATAATTACTCATTATGAATGAAATAGAATGTGGTTTTAACTCATTAATTTTCAACTGATTGTTCAACGTAGTGGTAGCAAAACAAAATACGTATTACGAAGGATAACTCAAAAAAGAAGTCAAAAGTTTATCATAATTACAAGAAATTCTACGGCAAGTGTTCTTGGAATAAAAAAAAGAATCATCAATATCGGTATACCCAGTAAAAAAATTTAAAATAAAAAACAAAAACCAAAATACAGAGAATATGCGAATAACCTTAAAAACCACTTTTTCAATGTCGCTCAAAATAACATGCGACTACAATGTGGCAAATATCAGCTTTCGAACAAGAGAATTATCAAAATCAGCTACTCGTTAAAAAGTTGTGAGGTAACATATATAAAAAAATACAGATCTATAGAGAAACTTCTCCTTTTTTAAGTCAGTAAATATGTTAGACATATTTTATAATATGTCTGTGTTTTCAGTTGGTGCATATCGACATGGCACCTAACTTCGCTGGTACTCTGATGGGCATCACTAACTGCATCGCGAACATTATATCCATCGTCGCTCCCCTGGCTGCTGGCGCTATCCTCAATGATGAAGTAACACGTTTTATATTATTGACTAGTTTCTCACTCGGCTTCGTCTGCTGTATTGATTAAAAGTAGCCTAAGTGTTATACCAGACAATAATCTCTGAGCCAAATTTCATTCGTCTCAGGAGAACTTACAATCTGGATAGTTAGTGCTGTGTTTATTTCTCGGATGTAGTTTATCTGTGTGCTGTTTCAACTTAATCTGTTCAACGGTGAGCGCGTGAAGGAAACACAACCATCCCAACATCTTAACAAACTTACATTTATGATATTAGTAGAATATAATAGTAAACAGCTTGAAACGAACACCGATCTAAAATAACAGTTGCATTGTCGGCTAAAATATATGTATCTATGTAATTACCAACTGGAACTCGGCTCTATAGGTTTAAGAAAGAAACTTGTAGGTAAGTGAATAAGCATGTTATAAATAAATTATAATTAATTCACTACAATATATCTTAATAATATTATAAATATGAAATGAGAAATATTTGTGAGGATAGTTGGATATATGCCTCACGCAAAATGTACTTAACAGCTATGAGTGGAATTTGGCACGGAGACAGATTGTAGTCTAAAAAACACAAATATATTTTAATCAAATTACCACGCGTACAAAGCTGCGTTCGAACCTAACATATAAGTATATTTTAAAATATATAATAATATGTATGTTAGATAACTATAGTGCAAGCTAGCACTTAGTTTTAGGATTCGATATATATACCGATACATATACCGACAGGCCGGTTGGTCTAGTGGTTAGCGAACCTGACTACTACACCGGAGGTCGTGGGTTCAATTCCCACCCTGGTTAAACTTTTCTGTGATAAGCAGGAATGTTTGTTCTGTGTATCTGGGTGTATAATAGAAATATTTATTTAGGTATGTATTTAAAGGTATACATCTATGTTTATCAGTTTGGGTTCAGATGGCCGTGTGTGAGTTGTCCAACGATATTTAAAAAAAAAAATGTTATATTTATTATTTTATTTTATTAATGCGTTTTACCATCTACGACTACATCGCCATTACCATCAAAAGGGTTTTAGTCAAGCATTATCTTATAATGCATAAAAAAAATCTTAAAAGACCTCTTTATATAATAAACTAAAAGTAATTAGGAATTCACATGAGGATATTTAATGTTACTTTCTGTAACCATTTCAAATTATTCTAACTTATTTGAGTCCCGCACATGCAACGTAATAATAACATGTTTCTCTTGCACATTATTTATGAAAGTAAATGTTTTCCTTCGCTTTCATTAACTCAGTATAAACTGTGAACGTTGTAATTAATTTATAAATGAAATGAGCTTTTTCTTGCACATTATATCCTTATTAAACGTGGAGTAACTGGCAGCAACGTGGAATTATAAACGGTTTAAATTACTGTTTATATTCTTATAAGCCATTTCTGCACCGTACGTTATATTATCTTGACAGGCCGGTTGGTCTAGCGTTTAGTGATCTTGACTGCTACACCGAAGGTCTTTGGTTGGATTCCAACCCAGGTCAAACTTTTATGTGATGAGCAGGAATGTTTGTTCTGTGTGTCTGGGTATAAATATCTTGTAACTATGTGTTATGTGTATGTAAAAATATGGGATGTTTATCAGTTGTCTGATCACCATAGCACAAGCTAAGGCTTAGTTTGGTATCAGATGGCCGTATGTGAGGTGTCCAAAAAAGATATTTATTTATTATTATTAATATTACTAAACTTATTATTATTTAAGTTACGTATATTTATAAATACTTAGTAAAAGTAACTCTGTTCTGTCTCTCTTTGTAACATATACACAGAGCTCGATTCAGATCGGTTCAATAGTTAAGACGTGACAAATTATGCCTAAACTAGTGAACCGTTTGTGATGAAACTTGGTATAGAGGTAGAATAGAACTTAAGGAATAATATAGTCTATTTTTGTTTGAAAAAAAGGCTTGAAGTTTTTGAAATAGAGGATGAAAGTTCATCATTATAATATGCACATATATTATAAAGCTGAAAA
>DWJZ01008342.1:0-11432 GCA_018249125.1 Asbolis capucinus
AAACACATGATATACATACATATTTATTGTTACTTTCATTTTAATGCAATGGATACAATATTAAGTACTTCAGAATTATAAACTAATGCGATATTTGAGGTTGTATTTGACACGACTTGATATTATGATCGTCGGTGATCTACACCGCAGTGGCGTAACGGCGACATGTGGCCCGAGGGCCAGGGGTTGCCGACTGCTGGTATATAATATACATTAGATGCTTAAGTCCTAAGGGTCATACATAAATAATATGAATTCATAGATACAGAAGCGTTCGTAGCCTGAGAGTTTGCGCCGATCCTAAGTGCAAAATCAAGTTAAGAAACAGCGAGCATCGAAGGCGGTGGGTGATCGATAGTGGCAAATAATTTAAGGTCTTTGGAAGGCACGTAAATCCGTCGGTTCCGGTTGATATCATTAGGTAGGGACATTGAACCATGTCAGATCCTTACTATCATAAAGGATCGTTTGATTAATTATCAGCGATCTGCTATAACTAAGCAAACGATCTGCTATATAGCTGATAACTAAACAAATGACCCTTAATGACGGTAAGGGTTCATCGTCGCCATTGTTTTGAGAAATCGGTAGCAAAGGTTCGTCAAAAAGGACATTAAAATATTTCATAATTGATGTAAGGACTTTTTACTGTTAAATTTAAACTTTCGTTAAGTGAACTTTTGCTTCTTAAGATGAAATAAATGCATTTCATTTAATTTCATTGGCAACGAAGACTCTTTACCATCATTAAAGGTCGTGCTTAGTTGTCAACTATATACATAAAAAAACTAAATTTGTTTTGTCTATACACGAACATACTTAAATAGATAGTTATAAATAAAATGTACAGACACACAGAACCCATTGTTAGGTAGGTAGGTAAATGTCATTAATAAATTGTGAACTAACGTGTTAAATGTACCTACCTATTTGCTTATAATTTCATGCTTCATCTTCTTGAAGGATAACGCGTGAAGCGTCTCTAAAGAATACTCTGTCAAAGAGACGTTTATTACAATGACAGTTAATTTACCATGAAAATGGCGGGAAGCGCGAAACGTAAACAGATCTAAGAAACAGAGTAGTGGCCTGATTCTCGTTACAAAAGTCATTGCGATATTGTCGAGAATGAATACAACGACTAAGCAGATAGGTAGCCTATTAGAATCTATATTTAGGACGAATTGTTTGTACCACAACATTAGTGTTACCGCCGTTTCACACATGTCTCCGTTTTACTGTTCCGTTTTATCGTGTCTGTGTTTTTTTCGTCGATGGCGTTTGTAGTTGTATGATCGACTTCACACATGGCACAGTATTCTGTATAGGTACAGTAAAATATATCGTTCCGTAAAAAAATGACATTCCGTTTTGTCATCGAATACTGGACGACGGAACAGTAAAAATATACGGATACGTAGAATTTTAACGGATGGATACTGTGTACGTGGCGGGCGGACGACAACGTCCATCCTTGTACAATAGCGGCGGTATACTGAGAGTTTTCTGTTCACACATTGCATCCAGTAATGACGGAGCCGTTAAACGTTATACAGTTCCTATGTCTGAACATAAATTTATGACGTATCCGTTAAAAACGGACTCCCATATGTGAACGGGCCGTTACCTTGTCGTATAGATAGTAAGTTGTAGATGTTTTTTTGGAAATTCGCAAAGAATTATTACTAGTATTTTTTGAGTAATCTTACATTTTGTGACGAAATACATAAAGGATATCTGTATATTTTTTTGATGTTTGAAGCTACTATTTTTAAACATATACAGTTTCGCTGAATGTATGACCTGGTTATTATTAATAACTAAGTGTAAGTGGTAATTAGTAAGTGTCCAAAATTTATAGCAGTTACTCTTTTTATGATTCGAGTCTAAGGTTATCTGTAGTTTTTACTAAAATATAGAAAATTCAAAATTATTATTTGGTCAAATCCATCGCAAATGACCTGTACTACAATCCTTTAGTAGGAAAAGGTCGAGTTACCAGTTACTACATATTAGTTGTCTAAAAAATATGTTTAACCTGTTAGACTGCGACTTAATGTCAAGAACGTGCAGTTTTAATTGAAGTGACACTGAAATAATATATTTTTCTATGTTTAATTGTATGTGCGTGTGGAATCCGATGGTGACTTTGTTAATGCAACAAATAAATTAACAAATAGATATCTTCAAGTCATGTCGCAGGCGTTCGGTCGGCATAAAACTAACCTTTGGCCACTAACCTCCACCACGTTGGAGGATTGCCGACCACTACTGAATACGCTCATGCTGAAGCCTAGAGCATATGCGGATTGGCGGATTAGATATACCGAAGCGCGGGTAAGCACTCGATCAAAATATATTCCACTAGTAGAAGCTAGAACAGGATTCCGCAAATAAAATTAAAAATGTTGTCTAATATTGACATTGCTCTGTGGTAGCTGGCAGAGTGCGGTTTTAAAATTTTTATTCGATTCAATTTGTACGTAATCGAGTTTTACTTTTTTTCATTTTAGAGTTCACGTAGGTAACTACGTGGGCGCTTGTCTCGTTTTAGGGTTGTGTATCGAGTAGTTTAAACTGGTTTGTTAATGTATATTGAAGCGAAGGGTTATGAGGCTGTTGGCAGATAGATGTTTGTTCTTGGATGTTTTTTTGTGATGAGTTATTAGTGTAATCGTGCAACTTGCCACATCCTAGTAATATTATGAATGCGAAAGTTTGTGCGCGCGGATGGATGTCTGTTACTTATTTCACGCAAAAGTTACTGAAGGGATGGGAATGAAATTTGGCACAGGGATAGATCGAAGGACTGTTGTCGAATCCGCGACTACCGTTTAGACTAAATGCTCTTTAAAATAACAAAGGCTTAATTTAAACTGTATTAAATTTGCATGTAACGGTAATTCCTCCGAGGCAGAAGATTCCGTGGAAATGGAACTGTAAAAGAACGCATGGTATCCAGGTGGTGTTGGTGGAAGCTGGACTTGTATCAGGATGTGCGGTAATTGAAATTCACGGCAGGCATTAAATTACACAGTTCCTCAAAACATTCATTCCTGCTCACAATCTTACGTATTTATAGTATACTAGAAATAGCTCTCGTTGAGCTTCGGAAGTCCCAGTTACCACAAAAAAGTTGTTATTGTGACATTACTGTAACATATAGACATATCGGTATCGCGTACTTATCTGTAGATAAGGATGTCCTCTATAAAACTGTAGTACATCATGTTGCTCTATTGTCAATAATTACCGCAACGTACGCGATACATGGATTTTCTTTCACACGTTGGGTTACATTATCGAAATTTTCACGCGGATCCCTATTTTTTCTCGTATTCAATATAGCCAATGTTCATCAGCGATAATGTCTGATGATGAAAGATTTTTTTTAGTCGGTCCAGTAGTTTCGGAGCCTATTCAATTCAAACAAACAAACAATCAAATCTTTCCTCTTTATAATATTAGTGTAGATTTCTGCGGCAATTGAATCAACAGTTGGTTTGTGATCACTATCTTGTGTAAAATTTATTATATTAATTCTATTGTACCAAAATGTGCTATACCAGCAAAAATAATATACTAACAGTAAAGTTAAAAGTTGTACTCTTTATGGTACATTAGACTTCACAACTAAAAGCTATTTCAACCTCAAGGAGTCAAACCCGGGAGACTTGCATAGTTATACAGCCATTGGTATAATTTTGATTGCTGTCTTTTACAAGTATCTTTAGTAAATGGTTAATTAGAATTGTTAACGCCCCACCAATATCTCGTTAGAGATAACGCATGTTCAGTGTGATCGTGGCGAAACTGAAACGTCGCCTTTCATACATGTCTTATCTCGATCGCTGATTTACATTGCCGTACACCGGTCCCAGTCCGGCGCATGGTAACAGTACTGGTGCTTCTGTCGCGCCATCGAGTGATTATGGACGGTGTGTGTTCGGTGTTAAAGGTTATAATCGCTCGTTGGGAAGGCGGCGCTTACGCGTGAAGAGTGAAATGAAACGCGCAACACATAATAATGATGAAGTTCGCGGAAGTGGACGGCGCGGTGCGCAGAGCGAGCGGCACGCACGCATCGCTTGTCTTGTGCGCTTCTAAACTGTACGCTTTTTTCGAATGTCATATTAATTTTATATCAAGATCACATGTAGTCATGGTGATGATCAGCTAATTATATTGCTGATTTAAAATACAATGCAATGTAGTGATCTAAGAAAGGCGTGAGATTCCGTGGTCTTTTCTTAGCCGGGGCAAATATTTATATGACAGATAACTATTTATTCCCGGGTCAATTATTTGTAGAGGCGTTTGTAAATGTTTATATTATTAATATATGTGCAATCTATTTGTCAAACAATTTTATATGTATCATAGGTCAGTTACAGTTTATAGCTGGTGTGGTAGGTCTCGTTTGATAGCAATACAGTACAAGGTTTTGTATTACCGATATATAGATATCTGTACCAGCTGTTCACCAAGCTATCTAAATATCCGATATCTACTAAGAGTGGTTCTCAGTTCACAAATTCATTGTCTTCAAATAGGAAGTTGCTTCCAGATGATAGAAGAGAATATCGTGGGCGTAGCGTCCGTTCTTAAGATATATCGGTAATAGGCACGTAATAACAAATACACAATTTATTACTGATAACAGTTTCAGAGCATTTATAATTGTATTATTTTCTGAGCACTACTGTTATCAGACCCTAGGGTCACATTTGCCCCCCGGAAGGACGTCGGTATGTGTGGCCGCATACCGTCGTTAACTGAGTTGACCAGATGCGGGATTTTGGGTCCCTCTCGGAAGAAGCCCGACATTAGGCACCGCGCTAGGAGGGCTCCGTTTGCATTCCATTGGAGATCCCGAACCCTTCCACGTAGTGCTGAGGAAGGCCACCGGTGGCGTTTTAGTGCGGTAAAAATCCCACATAACCCTGTATTGCTCCTACGGCATCGAGTACCTCTGGAAGGTTTTCCCTCTTGATACCAAAAATAAGGGTCACATTTGATTGACAGACCTAGACAAGACCAGCTTGGTGACTGGCTTACTCCTTAACTTAATGTCCACCAATTAGCATCGCAGCAGTACGTTCTAGGTTTCCTCAGTGATAAGGAATACCCTTGCTTCTCTCAAGATTCTCTCAATCGTTGATGTAACCAAACCAATGAAGTTAAAATTAATTATGTCATATGTTGCAATTGCATGGCGGTGATGATGAACATTTAATAATTTAATTGAATCGCAACAAAATTTAGTTTTTACTGGGATTATATAAAAAGTTGTTGATTACGCCTTAGGCTGAATTCACATGATCGCGCGGTAAACTATAATGAAAATAAATAAGTAAATGCTATCATACACATACTTCGAGTCTCTGTGTCACGGTTCATTAGGCGATACAAGTATAACCCAAGGAAATAATCTTTCGTCACGTTATTGATTGCACCGTCCGAGAATCGAACCTTTGATGCCTCGTTTCGCAGACCCATTACAGACAAGGCAACATGGTCGTTCACGATTATAATAGGATAGGTTCTTCTATAGGACAGTCCCCTGGCCCTAGGTTTAATATCGCAGAACATATGTAGGTACAACTCGTCTTAACGTGCAGACCACGGCATCACAGGCGCCTGTTGACGTCACAGCTCCGGCTGTTAGTTTGCAAACATCGATGTTATGCAATGATAAAAAGTGCAGGTTAAATGTCATTGACGGTGAAGGCCGCCCCAATTCGCCAGTTTACGATGTTTATAACGTCAATTGGTTACCGGCACAGCGATGGACGCTGGCGTTGGGGGAGAGATGATTGCGCTTACCTATAGCTTTTAAATTAATCTGTGGTTGCGTGGATTTTATACAAATTGTTGGTGTAAATAATCTGTGGCTTGACTCATGATGAATGAATCAGTTTGCAAGCGTAGTCGAACACGGATTGGGTTCGATTCCTAACCGCAGCTGAAGTTTGTGTGACAGATAAGTATTTGTTTTCGGGTCGTCATTATTAAATTATGATGTATTTTTTGTGCTCCGTGCCATTTGCGACATAGACTCCTTATGTGGGGTATGAGTGTGGAGGCATTTTTAAAATTATATTAAATAATCCCCGAACAACTTGTGGTCAATAAGCAATGCTAATACAAGACACGAAAAGAAAAAAAAACAGTTTACATTACTACATGCATGTATTTATCAACAAGTTTCTATATGAGTTGAATTTTATTCATACTGCTTGCCTTGTACTTGATCAGGCCAATTGAAAAACTATTAACTTATTAGTTATTTAATATATTACGCAGAATCGTGGTAAACGCATAATTTTGAAATTATTCGGAAATTAATCCGATAAAAATATATTGATTTTATAATCACAAACTACTTCCTGGTAACAACTTCGTATTTAATAAAATTGGATTCCTACGAACAACTTATGAATATATATTTATTTATATTTTTTTTCTTAATTTGTCAATTTTTTATGAATAAATATTACAACATACATTGAATTCCGACTATTGTAAAAGCCATAACTAATTAAGTTGAATAGCCAAGATAGGTGTAATTGAACCATATCTGTTAATATGTGTAACATGTGACGTCACACATCAAAAATGCAGCAGCGAAGTGCAGGGTCGGTGGCGGCGCGCGGCGCACGCGCATCTCGTCACCGCGCGATTGTTTACCCTACTCGTAACGTAACTGCGCGGTTGCCGCGCCGCCTCGCTCGCCTCCTCTCACTTTCGCGCCGGCGCTCTCGCTCGCACGCCGCACTCCGTCCCGCTCGCACGCGCCGCCTAGCGGTGTTCCACTTTTTTGGCCGTGCAGTTTTTTCCGTTCACGGTTTTGCTTCTTTTGCCCGCTTACGGGCCCACATTGTTTACAGTAAACTGTTAATTGTACACAACTTCGTTGCTCTCTTATCCTGCTGGGGCATCTTTACTTACTGCGTCTGCTTTAATCACTCCATATTTATGACACCTTACACTATCCTAACTTAAAGACTGATGTTGTATTGATATTTAAATTTTGAAAGCAATTAATCCTGTCAAATGATCTACTCAAACGAAACTAAATATTTTCTCGAAGTTTACTAATTACCTCAGCAGCGGAGATCTGCAGCGACGATATCGCCGCGTGCACCCGCGCGGGAAGTTCGCAAATAGGTCAAGTTTGTGTATTTCGCAAATAAAATATACAGTTGTTTGTTTCTAAAAATAATATAGGTATTAAAAGTTGATTTTATGCAGTTATGTTACAACGAAGCGATCCTCTAGCGAATCTGAGATGAAATAAGCATAGCTCGTCTGTTGTTTTCATATAAATAATCTGTGTTGATTTCGATCGAGGTGTCTTTACAGTTACATATAAATAGGTTTTCAACGACTGGTTTTATGTTAAATCTTTGTCTAGAATGCATGTAAAATAAACTAGCATAATGTCGTTTACACAGGCAGCCTGAGGATGCCGGATAAACTTCTTGAGCGACACGCGGCTAAGCCTCGTTTGACTCTCGGCTCAAAGGCCCGCTAAGTGCTGTAAACTCGCCTTACGTTCGGCCACGGTCTCAATTCCCGGGTTAGTGCCGCGCGATCCGGGTGTTATCCGCTCGCCGGCCCTCGTTCGCATTTTAATTTCAAATAACCTCAGATTTTCCTATAAACTTCTTCACCGTCTGGCAGCTTTGTAGAACGATAACTTTGCATAATATCCTTTTCTTACGCTTACACCGATATCTTTATTTGAATTTTATCGCAATCTATTGACGTCCCCGTGGGCGTATTGGAAAGCCATTAGCGCCGAGAAGAGACACTTTGTTGACTGTCTCCTATGCGCTTTTAGGTGCCGTGTGATAGTCCCGTCTCCAGCTATCTACGATGATTTATGTTACGTTTGCGAAATTTTCTCTCTCAGAGACGTTGGATTAATCCAACACGAGTTCGAATGAAATGTGAACTCGTGAGTCGTGACAAGGCGACTGTTCTACATACTGGTCGATTCAGTTACCTTACCAACTTTCTAGTACCCGGTGACAACGATAGGCTCGAGCGAGCCTCGGATGCCGTCTAACGTTACAATACAACGGTACATATCACAATTACCTCTACACACGAGCTCGAATGCTTGGGACTTACGAACATGGCTGGTGTTGTTGCCATAATACAGATGGTGGAATTTGCCATGCAATTGAGGTAACATAGTCGGAGTGGTGCCGTGTGATTTTTTAATGGCAGCATGTCGTCACGTCACACAATAGAAAGTGAAGCGGTCTGCGCGGGCGCATCGGCGCTAGAAAGCGCGCGCGCTGCCCGACGCGCATTCTTTGCGCGCTAGCCGCCAACACTGCGCATCAACAACACTATAAATATCCCAATGCTGGACAAACTTGTTCTCTGTCTTTGTAAAGTACCTATGTGAAAGTAAGATTTACTTCAGCTACTTTTTACATTTCTATCCAGTACAGGTTCTACTGATATTATTAAACGGTGTTCACTCGATGATTAGATATAAAACGAAACATCTGGGATTTGTCTTGACTTTATAATATTAACATAAAAATGATAATCGTATCGAATGTTAAGCGAGCTATTGGTTCCTAAGAAACATAATTAATAAATGATTTTTTTCATAATAATATGCGCACGTATCGTTTAGTATTCTTGAGCAATCTAGACAAGATAATAGAAGATTATGAAAGAAATATTTTCCGACTTCCGCAGCATAAACCTATGATAGTAACACATAAACAAGATTTATTAAAAATATTTAAAAACACAAGCTTTAATTATAGATTAATAGTACAAAGAAACACAAAATTTCATAACTGTATTGTTAACCGTTGCGGAGTTCCCTTGTCTGGAGCCAATCCAGAACGCAGTATCAGGTCATGCTTGTCATAAAAATGCATTGTCGTCAGGATGAATACTTTATGCAAAATATCCGCTCCGTAGTGTAAGAGGAAGTGGGTCTATGAAACTTGCAAGATTTGACCCGTAACAAACAAATATACTAACATATTCATAAACATACACTGCAATTTAAATAAAAGCTTGTAAAAACAATATTCCAAAACGAATAGTCGTTGTAAAGTCGATTAAAATTACATCGGTAGCAATATCGTTCGATACCAACTTCTGTGAGTTCATTGTTAGCTTGCATCACAAGTGACAGATACGTCAGTGACTGTAATCGAACCGCTATCACACCTTGGCATCCCTTATCACCAGCCGTTATTTCACGTACGGGCTCTCTCCCTGCACGCGGAAACAATACTTGTGTAATGTTATACTTCATTATTTATAGAATTTGTTGTGAACATGATTTGCCTGATCATAGGACAGCTAGCTACTTAAAAGCTGTGTAAATATATGGCATATAACATTGATGTTTTTTTATGTTTGTCGAATTTTTCAGCAGATCAGTTCTTTTATTAGATTCTTGCAATCTTCTGTCTCTGTCTTTTTTAATTGATATGACGCGCGCTAGAATATTTTTACCTGTGGAATTTTAATGTGTTGTGTTCACGGGGACAAAAGTTAAAATATATATTTTTTGCTATATGTAGCGCTTATCGATAAATACATGGAATACTAAGTATTTATATTTTATCGTATTTCGGTAAATTTTTTTGCAACTTATTTCATATTGCGAAATGTTACATACATTTGGGTTTATTGCAACTTCTCGTATGAAAGCAAACTTATTTAAACTAACTGTCGACAAAATGAATATATAAGGTACATTCAAATCCAATACTCGGAGTCGTAAAACGTAAAGTGATGTGCTCAGAAACAAAGTATGTATAGTACGAATCAATCCACAAGACGTTTTAGTAGCTATTACACGGCGCAACCGTCGTTCGGGCGCTAACGCTAAACTCGTTTAGTCCCGCCGCCCCTCAACGTTAGGTCGATGCGACCCCACGCGCCGCGTCTGCCAGGTGTGGACTGGAGGACCCCCTTCCGCTGCAGATGGTGGTGTCGCGGGAAGAAGTCCATTGACCCTCGAATGGCGCGCCATTAAATATTGAGCGGCGAGCGGCACGAAGACAATATGCGGTTTGGCGGCCGCTCGACACTATCGTTTTTGTGCTTAGTAATTACTGACTCGATGGCCCTCTACCCTGCCCTTCCTAGCCCTTCCCTGCCCCTCTTTCCGATACATATAGCCGGTATCGGTTTCCGTGTGTATCGTCTGCAATTGATGTCTCGCAACCCCACAGCCAATGTGAAAATTATTGTCTTGATCGTATCACGTTTTGTGAGTCTTTTCCCGATATACGTGCGATTTGCCAATTGTTTTTTTTTTTATTATACTGGTCTAAAACGTTTGGTTAAAATATTAATAGGTAGCCATTTTGTTTATTATTCCGTAAATTATTAAATTATAGGTTATAAGGTAGTGATTGTTTGCGAACCGAAGAGTCCCGAGTTCAATTCTCGGCCGATGAATACAATGTAACAGAATAAATGTTTGTTATGCGGTATTTGTGATATGTTCGTTTGTTTGTTTATTTGTGTTGTATACTTCACCCACGATACAGAATATCCTGGTGCAGCGGAGCATTTTTAAACGTTTATATAAAAAGAGAATTTATCGTAATCTTTATCAATCGACAGCAAGTTACGAAATAACTTATAATGTCATCGGAAATCTTCATCTCTTTTGACATCGTTATCTCGGTTAATTTGCGTCTAGGGAGGGAAGGAGGAGTTATTGAAGCTGAAAGAGGGTTGTTCGATTCGACAGCCTGGAGTTACTCATACCACTTACATGCAGAATTCATGCTGTAAGCGGTTGTCCACGTGTCGAATTTGCAATTTGGTGTTGGTTAATGAATAATAGTAAAAAAATCCTATCAAAAAGCATTAGTAGATATGAAGAGTTCTCATTAAGACAAATGTTATAAGCCAAAGCGATGAAGTTTCTAGTAGCTCGGGATGGGTTCCTGTTCCACTTTTCAGTTCCATCATTAGATCTGCTCGGTGTATCATATTATTATAATGTCATCAGAGTCACATATGAATGCCCAGTTTCATGCAAAACAATTAGAAGTGGGTTAAATTCAAACTTAGATTCCATTACATACAGGTCAAGCTTATATAAAGCATATAAAAATCCTTTACCCAATAGTACATTTCATTAAAGCCATTTGTCTTATGTTCATCGGTTGTGAATCTTTCCCACGTTAACGAGTAAAGTGACGAGACAGCATTCCGATACTAGGCCGTGAGAGCTGGGCTGACGCAAAATGTAATGACAAAGTTTATAAAACATTAAAAACACAAGCTTTAATTATACAGCCCTAATACAAAGAAACATATAAAACTTCATACCTGTATTGTTAACCGTTGAGAAATTCCCTTGTCTGGACCCAATCCTGAACATAATAGGTCATGCTTATCATAAAAATGCATTGTCATAAGGA
>DWJZ01008343.1:0-11432 GCA_018249125.1 Asbolis capucinus
CAGACACACAGAACAAACATTCCTGTTCATCACAGAAAAGTTTGACCTGGGTGTGAATCGAACCCACGACCTCCGGTGTAGTAGTCACGTTTTTACGTTTACGTTTTGTAAACTCCTCGGCATGCAGGTGTCCTCACGATGTTTTCCTTCACTGTTATATCGAGTGACATTTAATTGGTTAAAACGCACAAAGTCCGAAAACCTGGTCCCCCCGAGTAAGAGACTAAATTCTTAACTACTAGGCTATCACCACAAGTGAATTGTAATGTACTGTAATTTATACGATTCTGTAATCTATCTCTGGGCCAAATTTTGTTCAAATCTCTAAAATCATTTTTGCGTGAAAGAGGAATGAACATCCATGTATCGAATTTTCCACACTAAAAGTAGTAATATGAAAATTATTACATTTTAAAATTACGGTCTTGCCAACAGATTTCCAGTAAGTATCCCAACTCAACTCGTCACAGTCAAAACTGGGTCACAGCGTCCTCGTCATAACCTAGAAATAGCCCTCATTAGTCTAATTACCCTGATACACAAACATAACCTATCATCAGCGTTGATTACAATTGGATACCACACAGCAAATGTTACACATACGTCAGGCACATGACAAACATTTTGACGTTACATAGGATTTCTGCTATTTGATTAAAGGAAATTTCTTCGCCATTGCTACAAAACATCTTTGAAAGAAGAAGCGACAAGAAACAGTCATGGAGTTTTTTTTCAACAGTCACAGACAGCACTTACTACTTAGGGCTATATATAAAACTCCTGCCCAAGAATTCTCTTTATTAAAATATTCATCCAGTTTATAATAACAATTCGTCATAAAAATGCTTTTGTTATGAGCTTTAAAATTACAATATGGCTAAATATTGCGTAAGATGCAGCTATCTTTTATGGGGCTCGATGTACGTTACAATAAAATACCAAAGTCTATTCTTCTACATGTTTCTACTACTTTTAACGTTCCTTCTACGTCATTCAGACGTGACATACGATAGGAAACCGACTGGGCCGTCGGTCTATTAGTTAGTGAAGCTGACTGCTAGATCGTGGGTTCGATTCCCACCCAGAACAAAAGTTTTCTGTTATGATCAGAAATATTTGTTATGTGTCTGTAATAAAAATATCTATATAAGTATGTCTTTATAAATATATATGTATGTTTATCAGTTTTCTGATCACCATAGTACAAGATTACGCTTGGGATCAGATGGACCTGAGTGAGTTGTCCAGAAATATTTATTTATATATAGGACTCCATATTAACTACAGATTCCTAAAACTTTAGAAATCGAATGATTTTCTAAGAATAATTAAAAATGGAAAATGAATGAAACACAAAATTTTATAGAACTCGACCTATTTTCACCAAAACATCTGATGACTTTTTCAATTTCAAAGAACATTTTGACATCGTTTTGAGAAGCGGGATCGTTAAAAGTTTTTTGGCACAAGGCTATTACAATTTCCCGTTACTTAACTTTATCGAGACAATTATGTTACTACGTTTCTATGTTCATCGTATGTTTACTTTCATTGCAAGCGCTGGCTAAACCGCATGAGATACATACATATATGAAAATGATATACTACCGAAATTTATATCATAAAAAGGTCTACAAAAAGTTCACGATAGCATATCAATCTCCTAAACTTCACTCACATTGAACATTTTCATCACTGAAAAACTTAATTAAAAATATATATTAAAAATTACCTTATTTGCTGAAAAACTACTGAACGGATCTGAAAAAATTTTTACACAGAAGTAGATTATAGTCAGGCGCGGTCTGTAATACGATGGGTGACTGTGGTAAAAATTCATGAGCGCTCCTGTGCTTCGGAGGGCACGTAAAAGACGTCAAACCCGGTAGTCATCGTAAGATAGCAATCCTTAAGCCATGTCGGCTTTTGGGCGGCTTTAAAACTTCTGACACTTGGGTTGGTCACTAACCTCTCCACCAGTCCGCATTGGAGCAGTGTGGTGGAGTGTCCTCTTGGCCTCAATATGTAGAGTCCCGTGCTCAGTCTCTAATAAGCCTGGGCTGCTGGCCGAGTTGAACCTAATCATATATTATAAGCCCAATATTTTTTTGAAATACGTTTTGTTATGGTATTTCATTGATATAGGGTTTTTTTATTGTTAATTTTTGACTTTACTTAAGTGAGCTATAGATTCCTAAAACGAAATAAATACTTTTCATCTCATCTCATCACAGCTCATCACATCACATCACATCTCATCTCATAACATCTCATTTCATCTCGTCTCATCTCATCTCATCACATTAGAGAGGTTAAGAACGTAAATTAGTATAAGTGTAAGCGTTAGGTAACTACTCCCGTCTAACACCTCAGGGAGGAGGGAGTGGCTGAAAAACAGCGCTGCGTGGGTCCCCTGACCTGCGTCAGCAAAAAGCTGAACCTGCTCCTTTTGTCTTAGCTACTATATTGGTTTTTTTTTTATTATATAATTCCATGTTATTTGTTCACGTTTTTTGAAGGTAATAAATTAGTAATTTATTATTATTATCTATCTAATCTCATCTCATCTCATTTCAATACGTGTTATAAAATATGAAATTTAATCCTTAATTGTTCAAGCATCTACACGACTTACATGCCTAATCTCTAGTATTATATTCCTTTGCAGTGGTTTCGGTTTAATATATTATCTACTCAAACGTCATATACATATGTATGCTCAAATAACAGACGTTACCACTGTGAAGATGTGTGACGTACTCTGGTTAGTGTCAGTGTATACATCTATTAAATTATTTAGTTAAGGATTGTATTATGACAGGCAATGAAAGATCTATTTGGGCCATGTTCTTCGTCATGGCCAACTTATAATGGGACAGGTAGAAGGAAGTTGGTAGGAGAAGGGTTTTTTGTTACAAACGTCCTCAGAGTTTCTGGTGGTGGTATATTGTTGTGACAGGTGATTGTCTCTAATTGCTAGTTCTGCCACCACCAATGGGCGCACCTGTGAAGTCTGCAGATTTTTCAGGATTTTTCATTTCGATATACACTATACTATACTTCATATGACATAGTCATGAGACTACTGTCTGATAACTCACACGATGTACAATTCCTCAGGAGAAAGAGTCTTGGCTAGGGAACATACGACGACAGCTAGCAAACATAAAGAAGACACCACGAATTTTAAAAATGTTCACTAGTTGGAGAGACTAGTATAAGAAAAAGATTTTATGACGAAGAATTTTATTTACGTAAGCATAAAAACATTTGCCAACATTTTTTTCTTAACAGGGGCACCGTTGCGGAAAGGTTCTATATTGCTGAGAAGAAACGGCGAAAAAGACTCCTCAGCAAATCCTTTCAATGAGTATGCAAAGTCAAAATTATTTTATTTCTTTATAGGAACATCGAGCACATTCTTATTAAGATACCTTAAAATTGGTTACGGATTTGAAATCCATAACCAATCCCGCGGTATTGCCTAAAGTCTCGGCAGACAATTCCTACAAGTCATCGGCTTTGTTAAGCGAGTAGCAAAAATCACCCATCCTAACACCGACCGCGCCCGTTGCTTAACTTTTTCGATCACCTTCGTAAAAAGCCGGACTAACAACGCTACAATCATTAGCAGCTACATTTCACAAGGAGCTTATTGAAATAAAAATATTCAATAGAATGAATCATTGTCACAGATATAAAATTCCGAGAGTAAGCGTTTTCATTTGAACGGAACTTTGGAATGGAAATAGGATTGGCGAGAGCTACTTACAGTGGGAAAGTATTGGTAAATTGGGCGAATTATCCGGATTTTAAGTTAAAAAGCCGGAAAAACAGGGACTTCCGAGAAACAGACACATTAAGTGATTGCATTTCTCTTTTTTATTAGGGCTTACACGAATCAATACTTCTATACTGTCTATTTGAGATCAGAAAATCATTATGTCCTTATGTCGGTAACATCCTACAAGTCCGTACGTCACGGTTCTCGATGTCTTTATCCGTACAGCAAAGGATTGGAATAAACTGGCTGCGTCGGTGTTCCAGCCCACGTATGATGTAGTCTTCAAGAGAAGAGAGAATAGCCATTTACTAAGTTACTGCGCCCAACATCTTAGACGTCATCGCCACTTACCATCAGGTGGGATCTGAAGCAACCATTAACTTAAAGATAAAAAAACGAATACGTCCCATTATTGAACTCAGGCCTCCTCTCACAATGTCAGGTATATAGACCATAGTCTACCACCTTGGCCAAGTGCGGATTAGACTTCACACCGTCTTCAAGAACCCTATGAGCGACTCTCCGGGATGCAGGTTTTATAACGAAGTTTTTACCTTCGCCGTAACAAATGGTAAATACATTTTAATACACACACAAGTATTTTTGAAAATTAGAGGAGTTCGTAGGATTTGCATCGACCTACGTTCAAACCGTTATGCTATCTATATTACTTATGCTTTATATAGAATTCTTTCCATCCATTCATCCTCGCATAAAAATGCGCTATGCGTGACATTATCAAATATCAGAAGGAACTAATAATTTGACATCTACTAATATTTAAATGTGAAAGATTGTAAGGTTGTTTGGATGCACGCCAAGCGTTGAATGCATTAAGATCATACTTAGCACGCAGACATCCCAAAAATAAACATAGGATAGTTTTCTATCCCGGTTGTAGGTCCTCCTGGGACTATCCACACAGTTATATATTTTAAGGTTTGCGTTTCCTACACGCCCTAAGCGTGAAACGGTTTAAAATTAAACGTGACACCAGATAGACTACAGCCAGTAAATAAACAAGGGATAGTTTTTATCCCGGGTGTAGGTTCGCCTGGGATGCGTGTGTTCGGACGTTTGAGACTCGATGCGTCTAGCATAACACAGGCTACTCTTTATCGACACATGACGTGGCCGAAGCCTCGGGCATAAACTAATGATAAAATAATTGTTTTAAATCAGAGTTAAACAACACGGCCCGTGGACCACATGCGGTCTTTTGACCATTTTTAAATTAGATTTTTTATGCTTAAAAACTCAAACATAATACAACATAAAAAAGCATTATGATACATAGATTTAACAAACTTATAAAAACTACATATTTACTCTAATACGTTAAGTAGATTTGATTAAATATAAATAAATAAACAACATTAACAAAACAACATGGAATTACATAATAAAAAATAAATAAATAAAGTTATTAAGGCAAAAGTAAGGAAGGAGAGGAAAATATAAATAATGCTAATCTACATACATATGTGCGGCCCTCTAGCAAAATACAAATTTAAAATTGGCCCTTTAGTTCAAAAGGTTGCTCACCCCTGTTTTAAATCAATGTAAGCATAATTCAGTGAATTTTAACCCTAATTATAATAGCTACTATTATTTCGTTCACAGCAAATTAAGCACTGCAGTCCAAAGTAACAATGACGTCATGCAATATGAACATTAAACATAATTTTGAATCGTTTTCATTTACATTTTCTTTAGTACAGCCCTAAACGATACCAGATCGTTCTTTATTACTCGCTTTATTTAGCATAAAGTATGCTAAAACAAGCGAGGGTTACATTTAACTTAATTAGTCAAATTAACACTTATTTTTCAATTAAATGCATTATCGTTATTCGTAGGAAATAATTATAAATTTTATCAATCAATATAATCATATATATATAATCAATAAGGTAGATTCATTTCTTTTTTTGTTTTATGTACAAAATATGGCTTTTGAATTAATCATAGAAAATTCACCAAACTTTATCCATCAATATTACAAACCTTCATCCCCTATTTCAACTCCTACAATCTCTTTATATATAAAATAGCTTGTGATTTTTTAAGAGCTTTTTTCTGCCTTTGTACAAATTTTCAT
This sequence comes from Asbolis capucinus, assembly GCA_018249125.1. NCBI lineage: Eukaryota > Metazoa > Arthropoda > Insecta > Lepidoptera > Hesperiidae > Asbolis > Asbolis capucinus. The sequence goes on from DWJZ01008343.1 coordinate 5,886, forward strand.
CAAAAACAGTTCACTAATTTAGACATGACAGGTAACAGAAAAACAGACAACTACTTTCGAAATAATACGGATTCTTTTTATTAAGATATCAGTCCGATTCGTAACGTAAACTGTATTTTTTGAGAATCTCTTAACAAAATCCCCTTCTCCCCGTCTATAATTGTGTAAAGTTTCCCGCCAAGCCTTTCACTATAAGAGGACAATGGTCGCCATTTTGTGGACTCTTCAACAACTCTTTGAACTTTGCCGACAGTACTTTGCCTAACAAAAGTACGGAGAGTTTAGGGAATGCTACAAAAATAATTGAAAATTCTTGAAAGAATAGAAGGAATGAAAATTGTTGTACTTTAAGGGATATTTGTTGTACTTCTAAGAAGGGTTTTGGATTGAACTTAGTGGTTTATGAACGAAATGACAGAAAGAAATAGTTTTAAAATGTATAATAGTATCATTATAATGAAATATTACGCAAACTCATTTGTAAGCTAACAATTTTTTTTCATTAAAAGACTGGACAACTCAGTGATGGCCATCTGCTGACAAACTAATCATTAACTTTTGCTACGATTATCATACAGCTAACATATACAAATATATCTTCAAATATGTACTTATATATATTTTTACACACAGAACAATCATTTCTGCTCATCACATAATAGTTTGACCTGGGTGGGAATCGAACTCACTTTCGGCGTTGCAATCAGGTTCACTAACCATTAGACGAGCAGGCCAGTCGAATTAATTTATTATCATTGAAACCCACAACTGTCCCAATACTGGGCTCGAGTCTCTCCTCATGAGATGCTAGATAAAAAAGGAAGAGAAAAACAAAATGCAATATCACAAGAAACCAGCGATTAATAATAATAATAATAAATAGCTTTGGACAACTCACACACGGCTATCTGATGCCAAACTAAGCGTTAGCTTGTGCTATGGTGATCAGACAACTGATAAACATACATATATACTTTTAAATACAAACTTAAATAAATATTTCTAATAAACACACTGAACAAATATTCCTGATCATCACAGAAAAGTTTAACCTGGATGGTAATCGAACCCACGACCTCCGGTGTAGTAGTCAGGTTCACTAACCACTAGACCAACCGGCCTGTCAACTACAGTTACTTAATATAGGTATATTGCCCAGATGCCAGGGGACAACAGTCCTCCATTGCCCCCAACTCTAAGACAAAAACTATACTTGTTTTTATGGCGGTAAATAAATGATATAATCAAAAGGTCCAACCCTCCTGTACTAACCCTATCGCAGACCCTTATTGATATTTTTCCACGGCTCTGCACCAACCCAATTAACTTAATGATGATCATTATCACACCATCTTAACGAGTTCTTGCCGAGAATGGTCCATTGGTGCAATCAAATTGATTCTCCTCAAAATAACCAAATTATAGAGGTACCTACGTACCGGTTTTACATTATTAACTCGAGGATACGGTGAATGTATCGGATGCGGGACACTAAATCGTCAAGCGTCACTACTGCATCGATACCGCACCGAAAACACGCAGACACCGCGCTGAAACTGTACCGCAAGCGTGACGCTACCACGCCGCTACCGCGCTGCAAATGCGTCGCCATTTGCGCTACTTAATTAAAATTTTCGACGTTATTGATAGCGTATACGGAACTCTTCTTTAAAAAATGGTCTTCCCATAAACAACTTTTCCAACGATATTCCACAAGCTATACGAAATTAATAAAATTATAACTACGTTAGGTACCTATCAGTAGGGCAGGAACCAAGCAAATACTCAAAAAAATTACAAAAAAAATATTTTACACTACATTACTAATCATTACATCATTCTAATACTACGGATCTATGGACGGACAGTCGAACAGACATCGTTCATTATAAAGATGTTGTCACCAGGATTTCTGTCAATCTCCGTCGATACAAAAAGTCACAGGATTTTCTGCAGATCAGCCTTTAATCCAGTTTGTTTGTCATCCCTTATTAATAGAGTTGTCCAGACAAGCGCTGGGAATATTGATTTCTGTATTTAAGCGTCACACGTCTCATTACAGAACGGATTAAGGTTACTGTTATACTGCTTATAGATTAGCGATGACTTCGCGATGTACAGCCTCTTATCTGCAGAATATCGAATAGGAGGAAACGGGCTTGTAAGAGTAGAAGTTGTCAACAGGTTTTTTTTTGTTTTGATTTGCATTTAGATTAAAAAAATATAGTCTACAAGTCTGAATTTTTAAATGTCACATAAATATCTGCCACGGCCGAGAATCAAACACGGAACCCCTTGGTTCTCAGATAAGGTCACTACCGATTATTTTTAAATTGTGAAATTGTTCAAAAATTATTTTATTTTCACTTTTTTCAACCCTATTTATTTCAAAGACCATCACGACCATCTACGACCACATATGGACTCAAAAGAATACTTGCATAATTATGATGAGTCAAACACGAACTAATAACTTGGTTTTTTTAAACATCTCTCGACGATGGACTCGTTTGAGCGAACTGGCTTCAAACAGCCCTTGATCATTGGATAAATAATTAATTAAAAAAAATCAAATTCAACTGACATCGACTATTAATTAAAGGGATAGACTAAAAACTGAGTCGAAATCAATTTAAAACGGATTCATTGATATAAGAACTTCGCGTCAGATGATGCTCACACGTCATGGGCCAGCTATCGATTATGAAAAGAATCATCAAAATCGATAAGCACACCAAACAAAAAATTATGACGTAACCAACATAAAAACAACAGTAACATTGAGAACTTTCTTTTCTTCCTAAGTTTTTCAATTTCAGTTAAAAACAGTCCTACTCATCGCTTCTCGCCGCCAATGCGACACACTGTATCAGTTTTAAACAGAAAAGAACAAAATTGTGTTAATCGGATTACAGAGTTGTCTAAAGCTCAACGGAAGATTTGACTGGGTAAATAAACATCCAAAACAATCAAAATAGCTATCCGGGGCAAACATGATCATTTGAAGTCGATAAATCTTGGATAGTGTCACTTTTTATTTTCATAGCTGTGAGGCTTCGTGTCAGTCTGTCAAATCTCTTTCTTATTTTCATCTACAAATATGTTATTGCACATTATGTAATGTTACTTTAGGTACAGGACTCTGTATAACTTTGCTTCTGTGTGTTGGTTCGCTAGCAAGGATGAACACATACTATACTACGAGTATATCATCGATAACAGATGCTTTTAGTAAATAACTAATAAGTATTTGAGCAGGATTTATTTTGGTATGAATCCCTAAACAATACTGAGCCCCATTCATACAAGATACATGTTATTTCATAGTAAATATTACACAATCCTTCGAACCCTTCGTGAAAGGCTCCTTCTCGCACTTGGTTTATTTTTATGTATATTTTGTGATTATAACAACAATTCAAGTCGATTTCCACGTACAATCTCCGCGGTGTTGCCAAAAGCCAGGGGTAAAGTGGGACATTTCCCCAGACATGCGACAGCGTGACGCCAAACGCCGAACTGTACAATCAAGAACAACTTTATTATCAATATTATAATTATTATGTACAGGTGCCCGCTATCGTGAGCTGCAACGCCACCTAGTGTGAAATGTCATAACGAAACTTTAATAAATTAAAAATGGTCACTAATTATTCAAATCAATATTAAGATCGCTATATTAAAATTACACGAAGTCGCAGTTATTCCAAAATGTTACTTTTTTATTTTTATAATTAGACAAGCGTGTCATCTGATGCTAAGTGTTCACCGCCGGCCGTAAACATTAAACAGACATTAAATTTTAAAGTTTATTAATCAGCATGACATGATGGCAGTGCTATCTTCCTATTGTATAGGTTTTGATATAGTTGCCGAAGTTTGATATAGTCAACGAAATGACTGGCAAGCAGTCGTGTTTTGATTGTTTTAACTATTTACTGAGCATGGCAGTCTACTCGTGACTGAAGAGAGTCCAAGCATACTCCTCCACACTACAGAGCAAATACTTAATATGCAACTAAAAAAAATTGTATATATAATAGTATATAAATTAAATAGTACCTAGTCTGGTAGTTTGAACTTTGGTCTCTCAAACGAGAGGTCCTAAGTTGAACACCTGCGGCGCGCATCTCTAATTTTGAAAGTTACATGTGTTGCTACGGTGGAGGAAAACGTGAGGAAACCTGCACTTCTGAGAGTTCTCATAGAGTTTTCGAAGGTGAATAAAGTCCAACAATTCGCACTTGGTAAAGTATGGCCTGTGCCCCTCATGTGAGTGAAGACCCGAGCCCAGTAGTGGGACAGTTATGGGTTGCAATAAATTGATTAATGTAATTATAATCTAAATCTCAATAAACTTCTCCCCTCGACTGTACATCGCGTTTCGCCTTCCGAAAACGGAATCCGTTCTATATCGAACTTTTTATAGCATTTTATTTGGCGACTAGCCGATCGTGGGAACACGCACTCGACACACGAATGTCTGCTATAATATCAGGCTTTGTTCACTGTTGCGTTATGTGAGTTATGTTGCAGTTTGGTTGTAGGTCAGTGGTACTCAAAGTATACTCGGAAAAACGGTAAGGCGTTGACGGGAAGACTTCTATTCGTATTAAATTTTTCCGTTCGAGCGTAGTTTGAGAAAAAAAAGAAGAACTACATTTATTCCGTCAAAGTACATTCAAGGTACACTAAAATAACATTAAAATATTGGGTGACTTCAAGGTCAAAATCAAATCTCCATGCCGCCAAACCATCGTCCAACTGGACAAATTTGGGGTATTACTATATGGATTCCGTTTTTTACCTTTGTACCTCAGATTCTATACATTTCGAGGTACAGATTATGTACTATAGATCCCTCAAAGCTACCTGATTCACACACTTATGACTATTCGAACTACGACACTGTGTTCTATTGTTAATATAAAATAGTTTCCGCCCACAGCTTTACCAGTTTGGTATGTTGATAAAAAGTACCCTATATTGTGCCAAATTTTATCCAGATCAGTTCAGTAGTTTTTGGGTGAAAGAGTAACAAAAATCCATGAATCCTCACAATTTTTGCATTTATAACATTAGTAGTATATTATATTTCATAAATGTATGGTACGGTCTTATGAAGTTTGAAAATCGCTGATTATACTAGTATATAATCATGTGTTCGTATTTCACTGATTGTATTGAAGCCTATTTACCGTTTTCTCACACCACCAACGAGTGAACCTGTTTTGTTCCTGTGAGCTAAACGTTGTTGTACTGGTGATGCAGTCCATATAAAAGTTACGTTTAGGGTTGCGTTTTACAGAGAACGCAATTTTGTTTTTTTAATGTGAAGAAGGGGTTACTATAAGCTTATGTTCAAGTTTATAGGGCCGCCACTTTTGTCCCGCGTCCGTTATCTTGGAAAAAAGGGGGAATTTTTTCTTCGCTATATCTCGTAAACTAGCAACTTTACAGAAAATTAAAAAAAAATATTTCATTACTTCTACAAGTTTATTTCATTACTCCTCGTTAAATGGAAAAAAAAGTTATAAACAAGAATAA
>DWJZ01008344.1:0-11430 GCA_018249125.1 Asbolis capucinus
TATTATATTTATTATATGTAGGTAATTAACACCTTTATAAACATGTACTTAGTACAGAACAATTAAAATCTATGGACTAACTAATGTGAAACCCTTTTTTTTTATTTAAAATTCTTCGCGTCTACCCTGAAAACCGGCCATGCCTCCCAAGGGAGGCGCACCTCACTAATTAGGAAACCCTGTACTAGACAACGGATAAGGCCGAAAAAAAATTTAGGTTACTATTTCTCTACCCAGTTCTGACCTATGAGTACCATTATGTATTTGTGAACCAAATAGCATTGCGTGACAATTGCCAGATAATGTGTGAATTCCAAGCAAACTAATTAGTTTTAAAACTTTATTAAGTGAAACCACCTATCCATTGTCACACACATTGAAATATCACACACACACACAAGAAAAACTTTTGACCTAATAACTCCGTAGGCTTACTAATCAGCCTTACTTAAATCGCGCTTTTAGAATATTTAAGAATTACTTACTAAGCTTTATGCAAAATCTCTACTAATGAGCATTTAAGTGGCCATTAACGACTCTGAGTGCGCCAGTAATACACGGTATGTTACCCGGATAACTCAGATGTTGGTTGAAGCATAAACACAGCAGTAGTAAGCGCTATATATAACTGTAAATAAAAAACACATATTCCTTGCGAGTTTGTTGCAGTTTCTTCTTCCAAGATTTCGCACTGGAGGGATTCGTTCAAACTATGGCGTAATTTTGCTGACAAAAACTGTTTATAAAAACCAAAAATGTTTAATTATTACTTTTAATTGTATAATTTTAAATTATATATGAAAAATATTTATTATTGAGTTCATAGCAAGAGCGGCTGCTATGACTACGAGGACGAAAGATCACTTCTGACAAAAATTCGTGAGCGGTTTCATGCTCCACAAGAAATGTAATGCCAACCTCGTTCATTATTGTATACAGGAATAAAATAAAACATCAGAGTACTGTAAAATAACTTTTATTTCCTTCCTTGTTCACAGAAGCCATATCTGGTTACATACATCCACGATGAACTATTTTAAACAGTTACTTACTAACACATACATAAATATAACATACATCACAATCATCTGGCACTCACGTCATGTACATGACAAATTTCCATAAAACCACTTACAATTACACGCTTAATTTTTACATCACGGTGGGCATACATGAAAAATCTATTTGAATTAACAGATCCTGCAAAATTTCCTTGTACATTTGAATCCGAAATAACCTCACTTACAAATAGAACTGTTAATTCATTATAAGAGGTTCTTTAGAACCTAATAAGTAAAAATGTAAACACTGATAATAATCTAGTTTCAGACAACACCAAATAATCATACGTTTATATTAATACTACAGTAAATGGACAATTATGGTCAAAGTCGACATCGACTGGATATAATTACAATAATGAAAGCGAATAAATAGCTTCGTGGTTAAAATACACTATGACTGAAAGCTAGTAAAAACATAACGAATAAAATAAACTCAACAGAATGTAATTAACAACATGAAAGAAAAACATTGTGAAATCTGTAAAGATTAAAATTGGCAACGGCTGATAAGCATTGAACAGGAACTTACACCTGTTTTGGAAGTTTGGTAATATCTTTCAGGAGACTAAACTAACATCGATTGTTCTTTTGATGATAATGTCATTACAGCCACTAATTACCATTTTTTCTGCCCAAACGACGACGCCAAATGTAGTTTCTAAAATTAGGAGATTTAAGAATTTTCGAAAATTTCTTGTCATCAGCAGACAATTCCTCAATTAGTAGTTCTTCAATAGTATCAAGTTAATATCTCAGTCTGATAAATCCTTACACCAATTCCACTTTAGCGGGAGATGACGTATAATTTTATATTAAAACACCATGCTAAAACCGGGCCTAACATAAAGATTTCCAACTCCCCAACATCGACAATGATATTATATGTGCCATTCGTCAAGCTAACCCATTGGTAACAAAAACACGCAATAATTCCTATTTTTCTAATACAATAGTTACCTTAAAAATGTAAGAACCTCAATTTTACAATACGAATAAACAATTCTTATTAGCTAACGAAGCAGCGCAAACGTGAAAATTCTTTGAAAGGTTTCGAAACGCATGCGATGCATAGAATGCTTAATTAAACCACCCTGTATGATCCATAACGCGTTTTATAAGTACAGTTTTCAATGTAGTGCATATTAGTAACAGGATCTCAAACAGGGTTGAAATGTTGAGGTAGAAATTGAACGAAATCATAAAAATATTGCTATCAATTAACAGAAGTTCAAAGACGTGAAACTCAATCGTCAGTCAGTCAGTTAATTTTCCATTCAAACTTCAAAAACTCCACAGTTAACAAGCGAATTTTGCTCCTGCAAATATTTCAACAGCAATTTTAACAATTCGCAGGCACCCATTGTTAATAAAATCACAGTTCGTGAAGCAGAAGTTACTAAATAAATACCAGATGAAAAATATAGCAATTATATGGATTGACTTATTGTTAATATTTCAATTATAGATTTGATTTTATGGTTACCTTAAATAACTTGACAGAAGAAGTGTATTTTACTTTGACGTTATACTAACTAGCAATATTTTACACCTATCTAATTTCAGGGGTAAAATTAAATGAGCAAAATAAATTAATATATATATACGAGTATATATGTACATACATTGAATATTCAGTGTCCTAAATGGACATTATAGGTATTTATAATATGTTATCTATGTATAATTTGTGGTATATAGACAATTATTTATTTAAATTCATGGATTACGCCGACGATTTGACTTCAAAGAAATATAAGTCTCAGATAAGAATGCCGAAAAGACGCAAATTAATTCAAAAGATTTGTACAGTAACTAATTTGTATAAAGCTTATTCAAATATACTAACGTTATAGAAGATACATTTATAATAAAAAATTTAATAGTAGAAGCTATATAAGTTTAATTTATATTCTTCAAAGCCAAATTGGCAATTGTTCCATGACTAACTACTGATTTGGTGTTTGATCCTTTTAGCCGGCCTGGACGGACGATTATGTCCTCAGGAACTCCTAATCTAAGCCTTAAATATAACAGTATATTAGGTTATCTTATGATCATTTAATTTTTTGAATAGTCCTAGATCGCTATCTTTTTTATTTATACATTTCTAATTTCAAAATTTTCGAACGAAAATCAGATATAGATTACAATAAACATCGAGATTATTTATTTTAAATGATCATAAGATGCCCAATTCAATATTATGCTATCCACCAAGAGTCATTTATTTAACCCTATCATCAAAAATTAAATTTCATTTATGTACATCACGTTTTCTATTCACCTTATTCCATCTATTTCGTTAGCTTAATTCAATATCTACATTTCGTTATGTTTACAAAGAATTATTAAAATCGTCATGATCGGCAATAGTATACGATTTTATCAATCGAGTCTTAACTTTTAAGAACATCTACTTAATAATAGGTTTTAGACTGAGAGTTATTTACTGAAATAGTTTTATTCTAGCGCTCCTACTGGTACCATAGTTTCTGATAAGAATTCCAAGAACTCTTAACTAAATTCAAAAACCTTAACATTTACCACATCTGGCATCTTTCCACGCATCGACAGCCATTCCCATGAAACGACTATTGTCATTACTTATAATAAAAATATCACTTTCATAAACATTTACAAGACGCAGTCTGTTCCCTAATTGTTTTCATTTCAAATAACTTTTGATTCTATTTCAATTAGTACATTTTAAAATTTATAATAGGAATTAGCTATATAGTCTTAATTTCGTCTGCTGGAAATAAAAACTACTGATGCTTTCAATATAATTAATTATGTTTTTGGTAAAATATTTTTTGGTTGTGTTACAATTCATGACTAATTTGAAAAATAACTGTTTGTTTTTTTAGTACTTTGGTAGGCACTTTGGTACAATCGTTATGAAGAATGTATTAAAGTAATTCATCCTGAGATCAGAATTGTGTTTAAACAAAATGAAAAAGAAGTTGGAATTACTAGAAAAGATAATTAGGTATTCTAGATCAAGTTATAATTACCAGTAATTGTAAGAATAAATACATTTTAGACTAAAGTAGAACATACATAGTTACATCAAGATCCGTATATAATGAAATAAAAATAGCTATTTAAATATAAGTACTAAGAGCTTGTCTAAAATCGTGAAGCGCTGCTAGAAGTTGAGGTGCTGTTGGCCGAGAATTCGCTGATGTTGTCCAACACCATGACATTAAACCGTACCTGGTAGTTGTAAGCATATGATATAACGATGAAAAAATATCTTTATGTGAGTACAAGAACATTGCACTGGTTGGTATACAATGGTTCTAGAAGTAACGAGTGACATTAGAAGACTAGTAATAATTGGAAGTATTAAAATTCCGGTTATTAATTATTTAAGAAAAACTAATAAGAAAATCAGAATGACTGATTATTAAAATTATAGTCACTTACATTTCATCAGGACAGTTATGCGGTTGGGATGGCCTATACCCTCCATCCAGAAAGGCTCCTACATCTGCTGCGTCCAATTCAGCAAGTGGTGACGCCCCTAAAGTTGCTAATTCCCAGAGAGTTATTCCTAGTGACCACTGTAGACAAATTAATATATTGTGACAACAAAATATATTGCCTAAAATTACTCCCATAGATGAGATAAAATAAGTAGAAAAAGATATGGGCATTTCATTTTAAATCCTTAAAAGATAATAGTTAATGTTCTTTATAGTAAAAGGTATTCGCAAGTTTGGAATTTTGTTAGTAATACGAAAAACTTCAAGAAACATTAAATCTTACCACATCAGAAGCTGTAGTGTACTGATTGTGAAGAAGCGATTCGGGAGCCATCCACTTGACGGGCCGATTGTCGTTGTCAGCCAAGCAGTGATAATCATCGGGGAAAAGGTCTCTTGAAAGCCCATTATCTGTCACCTTCAGTCTCAATTTCTCGTCAACTCTACGGATTTTACAGAAATGATGATAATTATATACAACATTCGATTTTTTAAAATACACACGAAAATATTGCAGATTAGTAGAAGTTATACTGAATAAAATGTGTGGTAACTGAAATAGAATGAAACGAATAAAGTATTGCTTACATGCAATTCCTAGCAGCAATATCAGCGTGTACCACACGTTGGACGTGCAAGTAAGCTAGCCCACAAGCAACTTGCGCGCCCAGGTCCACTAGCTCCCTCGTCGCTGGTGCCGCCTGATGACCTAAACGACATGATGTGAGGAACCTAGGAGAGAAAATTAATATTCAGTATTAGTATTAGAATTAGTACAAGGGTAAGAATTTTCGATCGCTCTTCAGTGTAAATATATGGCCTATCTTTCGGCTGTATTGAATTTATATTGACAACAATTCCACTTGATGAAAGTGCTTATGATGTCTAAAATGTTGGTCGCGCTAAGTTATTACAAACATATCTATTGACTCTTCTCTTGAAAACTCCTATATCATAGCGCAAGTTATTCCTGTCCCTTACGATAAGTACGCTAAAGAACCAGGAAAATCGCGTCAATTGGACCTGCAAGATACTTACAATAAAAGGATACGTCAATTTGTTCCGTGGAGTAAGGGAGATATAGAAATTATTGTGAACAATCACATTAACTACCTCTTTATTACTGTCGTTATAACATGGCACTTACCTCTTCAAGTTAGAAGAATGTGAGGCACAGCAGTAGACGAGTAATGGTTTCCTCGCCTCCTCAGCGCACGCTGCTATCGGAGCCAGCACGTTGGCGTGCACCAGGCCACATAACCGAAGGCCCTCAGCTACTAACAACGCAGCTTGCATCGCTGAGGCTACTTCTAAAATGGAATATTTGATCTTATTAATAATAACCATTGGCTTTCAATTGTACATGTTCGACAAAGTTACGATGTATTGGTTAAGACATATATTTATAAATTGTAGACACTTCTATTATTTTTAACAGCACTTCAACCTACAAATCAACGTGATTGGTAGTTGTTACGGCTTTGTAGTAATATATCCCAATTTAAAGTGGACCCATTCCATATCTTAGTCATTGTAAAATAGTCTTCCAACCACCAATCCAACTATCTAAATTTGAAATCTTAAAACTTTTATTAAAAATATTGACTGGAATAATAATATTGACTTAGCTGTTGTGACAGTATTCTTGTATTTTATGAGAGTAATATTGTTTTTTAATCGTTATTAATGTTTCCTCTGCATCAGGTCTTATAGAAGACTTTAAAGCGGCATAAGGAGTCCTAATACTGATGTTCCTCAATAACAACTTTTATCTACAAAGATTAATCATTCTAATATTTTCTTAATTTAAAAAGTATTTGAATTAAACTCACCAGATACAGTTTTCACAATAACTTCTTCATATGTATCACCTCTCTTGAAGACGCCCTTGTAGACTCTGCCAAATGTTCCTTCGTGAACCAATATCTCCAGCCTGATATTCGACCTCGGCGTCGTGAGGTGACGGAGCTGTTCTGATGGATCCGTGATGCGTTCCTTCGGTAATGTTTGCTGAGAGAAATTGTAAATTAAAACATTAAGGATTGGCTTCAACCAATGACCTACTATTGAGACATTCTCTCATACAAAAGTGCCTAAAGCTAAATCTCGTTGTTTCGAAGCAGATAAAGAGGTACTGTCTAGCCCGGCGAAGTATTTATGCCATCTGAAAGCCTCCGATTGCTGTCTGACAATAACAGCCGTTGTCGGATATTTAACGTCATACCCGAAATACGGAAACGCTCAAGAAAATATTGTCATCAGCGGTCATCCATTCAACCAAACCGCGCCCGCTGTTCCTCAACTCGCATGATTAATCCAGATCTATGAGCTCCTCCCTTCTTCTTTGATTAAAAACTTATTTACTGTACAGCAGGTGCAAAGGAAATTAATTGTTCTGTCGACGAGAAACGTTTTATTATTGAGTTTTTTACTGTTTTTCCAGTGGATTGATTTTAAATATCAATAACTTTTTCTAAAGTTTTTTTTTATTTTACCGAGTCTTTGATCTGGTTAGCTTGATTAATATACTTGATATTATTTTTGTTTGGAACAGTTTCGATATTTAAATCAGACTTGTTATTAATCCCAAAATTTTATATACACACATAAATAAATAATTAGAGATGGTCAATGTGTACTAATATAGACATTAATAATAGGTTATTATTCTTTGTAGAGAAAACTAGGCTTTAATGATGTATATCCAACACAGCGATGAAAATACGTTTTAAAGGTATATGTGTATTACACAATTATGAAAATATGTGATAGTAAGATATAAGTGTATTTTAACAGAAAGATCAGAGAATTGATATTTTTTGAAATCTAAAAAAACTCTAATTGAAATATTTAAAAATAGAATTTTCTCCTTCTTTATTCAAAAAGAGATTTTCTTTTCAAAATTTTTACTATGTTGCATCTATTAATTTTTTACTTCTCACTTTTATTTACCTTTATTGCATTTTTCTCTACTTTTATCTTTCTCTGAGACAATATGTAAATATATATTTATTAAAACTAGCCCCGATAAGCAAGTATCAAAGTCACAATTTAAAAACAAACCTCATAATAATTTAAAATAAAATCACTGAAACAAGACTTTATTAGACTCTTAAATCTGAGCTCACATTTCTTTTGAAAACACCTCTGATTAAATAAACCGGCCAGCTTATTTTATTTATTTACAAATTCTCCACCTATACACGTTAACTCGGCTTTCGCTCCAGGGAACACCCTATTTACTTGGAGGCTTCGTTACCGTCTTACCCCCGGTAAAGAGCACTAATTCATATTTCCTTCTGAAGACTTTCAACGGTGCGATAAATTTACGAACAAAGGGGGTTGCAAATTAAAAACGTTGCTCCTTGCCAATCCTAATAACGAAGGGACGTCGTGGTACCTGGATGTGGCAAATAAGGAACATTTAATTCACATTTTAGTATAACTAATTAATGTAATCAATAATTAATTAACTCATAAGTTGCTAGGAGAATTGTTAGCAATTATTCGGTTCTATATATTTTTTGGTGATTGGTGTTACAATATAGTGACGTCGACGTCAAGAAAATCACAATTTTAAAATCTTTACTGCCTGCTGCAACTTCGCTCTTAATTACTAATTATGATTCATGACTTCTGTCACCTTTATAAAAATTTACAGTTTTCCTAGATAATTTATAATTACACCCGAAGCTTAAGAACGCAAAGAGGGAGGAAGTATAGGCGATTTTATCGCTGAATAGCGATTTCTTCCAGATAACCTTAGAAACCATTCACTAGTTACTACCTACCACAACAAAACTGACCAAGAAATAAGCTCACATTACTCCAAAGACAGATTCCATCAAACATCTCCTCTCGTCGAAGATTTTAATAAAGCCGTTAGATCAAGCATAAGACAAGTATTTCCAGTCATTTTACATCCATGTTTTCCAAGGAGATCCCTAATTGCACTGCGTTTGTATCACCTGAAGGGACTCCTCTTCGAATTAGAGCCCTAATGAGTTAAAGGGCTTATTTCATGCGCAATTCAAGTCAAATCTTGAAAAGTTCGAGAGGTGAGAATTGGTGCTAATTTTGAAATAATTAGTCCCTTCGGCTAGTGAAGAATCTTTCTGATACTTTTTCTTATTGAATTTAATGTTGATTATTGAATAGAAACGAGTTTAAATATATTAAAAACAAAGTTTATTAAATATGTAAAAACACAAGCTTTAATTAACTATATTGTCATAAGATGAAGAGACATAAAAATTCATAACTGTTTTGTTAACCGTTGAGAAGTTCCCATGTCTAGAGCCAACCCTGAAGAGCATCAGGTCATGCTTGTCATAAAAAATCATTGTCATGACGGAAACTTTATGCAAAATTTCAGCTCCGTAGTCTAAGAGGAAGTGGGGCTAATTAAACTGGCAAGATTTGACCCGACCACTTAACAAATTAATATACTAATTAACAAATTAACATACACTGCAAGTAAAATAAAAGCTCGTAATAAGTTGGTAGCCCAGCGACTTAGATTGATTCACTGGAAAATGGTTAACTTAAATCTACAAAGTCAATAATAAAAAGTTTTCCGCTCTTCAATAATGAATTTCCCTTGTACCTGCCGGTTTGTAAATAAGTTTTAAATCAAAGATGAAGGGAGGCGGGGGATTGGAGACAGTGAGTAGCAAAAAGAGGAGTTTCATGCTTCAGATGGCACATAAGGTTACCCTCAGAAGGCATTCGATAAGCCTTGTCGGAGGCCTTTCAACATTTGGTTGGCCAAAGGACTAGCCTCAGTCATTATGTTTTCGGCCTCCACGACTATCCACCAGAACTAAGTCAATAATCTTTTGTATCGTTAAAAAAAAACCGGCTTCACATGCCTTCGACAAGTAATATAATGAGACCATCATTTTCACGAGAAAAATACTTTTTGGTTATTAATGAAAGTTTTTTCTGGATTAACATATAGACTTTTTGCTATTGACAAACCCTGCAGGCGAAGCCGCGGACAGACCGTAGTTCATAAACAATATCATTAAAAAAACTATTAAATCGTAATATTTCAAAATAAGTTCATGCTATGACGCCAATGAATAAATATCTCAGGACAACTCACACACGGCAATATGATCCCAAACTAAGCATTAGCTTGTATTATGATAATCATATGTACATATAATGATATCATCACAGACTTCACACAATACTTGTTCCAGGTAGGAATTGAACCCACGACCTCCGGCCTAGTAGTCAGGTTATGAACTACTAGACCAAAAAGCCGTTCAAATTAATATAGACTCATTGCAACCCATGACTGTCCCACTACTGGGCTTGAGTCTCCACTCACAATGTGAAGTACAGGCTATAGCCCACCACGCTGGTCAAATGACTTGTGGTCAAGTAGACTTCACACTTTAGAGACCTTTATGAAAAACTCTCAGAAGTGCAGGTTTCCTTACGATGTTTTCCTGCACCGTAGCAAGAGATAATCAACTTCTGATACACACATGACTGAGAATTTGAGGCGTACACCGCCTCTGCTGCTACGCTATCTGCTCTTAATATAGACTATGACGAAAAAAATATGGACTATGAAGTAACTCAGCAGTGTACGCTATGATTTCAAGTGTCATCACTGAACTCATAATTATGACTTTCAACTTGACATTTGTGATGCGAATGTGACGTCACAGCTACTACGAGAGTACGAGAGTACTACGACGTAACTTAGTTATTTTTACTTTTATTTTTCAGTTATGGAAATATAGTAAAATGGGTAAAACTAATAGTAGCAGTAGAAGGGTTTGGAATATTTACTTTGAATAAAACAGGTTAGTTAGTTAAATTTTAACTTTATTTGCTACGTGATTAGTTATGGTTTAGTTAATTAGTTATGGTAAGCTGAGAAACTCAGCCAATGGTTTCTTTTATTTGAAGTATTCCTACCTATAAAAATGCTCCCTTTTTGTAGATAGAAATAGTCATAAAATATATTTTAAGTATTTATTCCTATCTATAATAAAAGCTCTCTTTGTACAAATTGAAATATCCATAACAAATTAATATAATTTTTTATATATAATTTGGTGCTAAAATTCTGATCTCATGTGATGGTGGGTAGCATATTCTTTGAGATTAAGTATGTACTACTAGTTTCCGCGGTGTTGCTCGCGTGGTATCTTAATAAAAAGTAGCTTATATATTATTCCAGACTATAAACAGACATAGTATCAAATATACATATACAGATATAGTATCAAATTTCATTTAGTTCCGTTCAGTAGTTTTTGCGTGAAAGAGTAACAAACATACATCCATCCTCACAAACATTCATGTTTACAATATTAAAAGACTAGCTGCACACGGCGAGTGTTGCTACGCATCACCTCAACTATGTGTCGATATAATTTTGTACTAAAAGCATTTTCAGATAACTGAACAAAAATGCTAAAGATATAAATTATAGTATATAAATTATAATCAATATAAATAATAATAATAGTAAATATAAAAACCTACACACGCCCATCTGAACCCAAACTAAGCGTTAGCTTGTGCTATGGTGATCAGACAACTGATAAATATACATATACCTTTACATACATACTTAAATATATATTTCTATTACACACTCAGACACGCAGAACAAATATTGCTGTTCATCACAGAAAAGTTTGACCTGGATGGGAATCGAACCCATGACCTCCGGTATAGTCAGGTTCACTAACCACTAGACCAACCGGCATGTCAGTGCCTTACCTCTTACCATTTCAGTCCATACAGGCCAACAAACAAACACTGAATTATATATACTATATACGAGGGTCAAACTGAAAGTTCTTAGAAAATCAAAAACTAAGTAAACTAACAAGTTATTGATTTTATTA
>DWJZ01008345.1:0-11430 GCA_018249125.1 Asbolis capucinus
AAATATTTTTTGTGATAGAACATATAATTGTTATTGAAATCTGAATAAATCAAGTTTTTTCTGGATTACCCTTCGATTTATAATATAGCTAGATGTTGGCCAGCGACAAAAATGTTTCGACATATACCAGCTCACTTGAAAATTGGGATGGTGTTTTATTTAGTTCGTTTCAAACAGCCCACACGTAAACACGTTATTAAAATTATTTATTGCAATCAATTATCAGTAATAGATTTTTCAACATTTTCTTAGTTCGTTAAGAACCTTTATATGTGGTAATAATCATTTATTTATGCCATCAAATGTCTACATAAGACAACTAGAATCCAAATTCGAAATTCGATTAATCTTAACCTAATATCTCTAACAGATTTGTCTAATAACATATTTAGCGTAAACGTCTAATTTACGAAACAATGCTCCTAACCTCAAAGGAATTCCTCTGATCATTAACATAGCGGAACATTAAGCAATAAGGATTAATTATTACTACTTATTACATTTATAGTTACGTATAATATTCTAATACTAAGATTCATAGCACGGCTTGTGTCGGGCGAATAAGTTAAGCAACAGCGGGCGCGGTTGGTAGGAGAATGAGTGACCGCTAGTGGTAAAAAAATTATGAGAAATGCTTCGGAGGGCACGTAATGTCGGTCGGCATTCAATTTCCGACACTAGAGTTTGTCATTAATTCCTCATTGGAGCAGCTTGGAGTGTGCCTTAGGCCTCTCTTCCCGTGGGAATTCATACCAATTATGTAAATTAAAAACAAATAGGTAATTAATCCAAAAGAAAAATTTCTCTTTCGCCTTTTGTAAATCAAAAGCGAAAAGCAATGTAAAGGCAATGCTTTGTGACTAAAAGCTGGCGTTAAATGAATTCCCGGAATGAATATTCTACAAGCGAGTGACGTAGGGTCGCAGGGTTAGACAAGTAGACAAGGGTGGCTCTTTAGGGGTGGATTGCCCGTGCTAAACATTGCTGTGACCCGCATTTAAATGAGCAATTTTTTCTTAAGATTTCTCCGCCTAAATGCCCTTTGTCATGATCTTGGTTACGGTTTAACTATCCGACCCTTCTTAATGTTTATTGACAGTCGGGGATCTCATATTTCACCATTGTCTCAGCGGGAATTGATTGTATCGGTAGGTGGAACAACATAAATTGTCCGTTTTCAGTTAGGTAGTGTATTAAGGCGAGCGGCGCGCGGCGGCGGCGACGCGTTGTATCGCGTCATCGTAAATCAAGTGGAGGCATAAACAGGCGCTACGTGGAACTTAATCCCGGTAAGCGCCTCAGCCCCACATCTGTCTTCCGCACAATAGGTAGACTTAGATCAGCGTTTACTTATCTTAGGCTAACAGGCTCTCAAGCTTTTTGTTGAGTTTCGAAATGTTACTGGTTTAAATGGTCCCCGTGCTGGTAGGTATATTTTTGACAGATTCCCGAAATTTGATCAAAGATGTCTAGTCAGTTCTAGCTTCTTAAATCTGAAAATTTCCTTTTTTAAAGCTTGGTAAAAATTGATATTTAAAGTTTAAAATGTCGATTACCGAAAAAATTGGGCCCATTCTTTAATTATGTATTTTTGTTTAGTCTTACAAATTAGATAATGCGAAATAAAATGAACTTTTAGTCGAAGTTGGTTCTTTAAAAACACCTTTTGGAAAGTTAAACTACGTTATCACTTCAACAAAGGTGACTGGTTGGAAGAAGTGGCAAGAAGTTCCCAAGTTCTTTTTTCCTACCCACAGTTACAAATAGGACTTGCTACTGCTTACGAACACCCACCCCCACTTAAATCAACGAACTCCCATCACGTCCATGTGACCCCTGTACACTCTCGCATGGAACCTTGCGTATTCATCCGGACCACTTTGAGAATCAAAGGTATAAAACCACAAGTTTAATGAATTACGAATACAGTATGAACGACTCAATAAAATCGAATCGAATTACTTTCCGATCGTAAAACCGTTATCGTTGTTGACGTGCCGATGGTGCTGCTCCCCTTTCGATATTTGCTCCAGGCGAACATTAGTTTAATTATGTATATTGATAAGCTTCCTGGTGATTCTATTGGAGGCATTAAAACGTTAAGGGAAATTAAATTAGCTTAAATTGGTTATGAGCTACCATTAACAGAATTAACCTTAACCCGTCACTGCCCACTATTGAGCACGGGTCTCTTCTCTGAATGAGAAGGTTTAGGCCACAGTTTGCCCCGCTGCCCTAGTGTGAATTGGCAGGCTTCACACATTTTTGAGTATTGCAAACTCCCCGGCATGCAGTTTTTGTCACGATGTTTTATTTCACCCTTATAGCTAGCTTCATTTAAATGCTTAAAGCGCACATAACTCTGAAAAGTCAGAAGTGCGCGCCCTGGGATTCGAACGCGGTGCTCCCGAGGAGGCCGAATTCTTAACCACTAGACATATCATCGCTTTTATTAATAGAATAGTACTTGGTATCCTTATAGCTGCAGTCTAGAAAGATGTCGAGCCAGAACGCTGACGAAAGTAGAGGTGAGAGTTGGCGAACCCAACAGTAGAGAACTTTAAAGAAGTCACAAGGTCTCAGAGATGACTTATCAACTGCCAATTGACTTGAATGATTTTATGTGCTCCTAAATGTTCAGGCGCAAATGCTAGTAACTGCTAGTAACTGCTAGTATGCTAGTATGCTAGTAGTATGCTAGTAACTGCTAGTATGTTGAAACACTGGTCTATCAGTTGGGTGCTGCATGGTGCAAATTCTGTGGCGCGCACGACGAATGTTCAAAGTTATGTGCGTATCAAAAGTTGATTATCACTTTTACTGTGAAGGTCTGTAAAGGCTACCCTTTCGCACTTAGCCAGTAGCCTATGACCTTTTCCACTCATATTGTGAGTGGAAACCCGAGCCCGAGTGGGACCGGAATATTTTAAGAATATTATTATTATTTTTATGGTATAGATTCAAAATTACCAGTCCTTTTATACCCCTGCAAAATGCTACACTCCATCTTAAAAGGTCAGTTTTAGACTCTTTATAATTTCTTGACTTTCTAGTATAGTTTCGAAAACAAACCAAATATAATACAGCCGAAATTCGAAGAGAACTTTTTACAAGTTTGTATGGCAAATGTAATTTGCGAATCGTGACCTAGGAATACCATTCACAGGCAGATAGATAAATAGCAGATAGGTAGATAGATAGCAGATACGGAGATAGATATAATGGAATCGTAACTAAATATACGATATTTTGTTACTATTCGATTATAAATATACCTTATTTAGTTACTATACGTTTATCTGAAAAACCGATGCTTAAAAACTACTTCTTAAACACCGGTTGGTTTGGCCATTTTCTTTTTAATTCTATTTTATTCTTTTTTTAGTTAGCACTTGATGGTAGTCCGTCTGAATATAATGCCATATGTATAAAAGGATACTAAAGCTGCTATGCTAAGCATTCATAAATATGATGCTGTTATTTTTTAAAATACTGTTCCATCTAAGACATCAAAATTCAAAACGATGGTTTGTATAAAAAATTGTACCAAAGGTACATACATATGTAGTATATAGGCTGCCCCTGTCTACAGCAAGAATCCTTATTAACTTTATAGATAGTATAAATGTTATTCAATTTGCAAAACACATCACACGAAAGCCTGCGTGTGACGTAAATGTAATCTAAAATGAGATTACTTCATTTATTAGATCATTATAGAAATATCTTTGTTACGTCTCTGACATTTCTATATATATTTAATTCGTTTTTTGGGTTAAACTGTGTTTAATATAAAAAAAAATCAGCTCTAAATGATGAAAACTAAGATTTTAATTTTCAATAAAATAAAAAGGTATTTTATATTACAAGTGTTTTTAATGATTGGTGAATTTCGTTTAAAAAAATGTCTACATCAGAGCTTTATTTCTTCGCAATTTGGTTATATGGAAAGAAAAGTCTTTGTTTTTCGTTATAATAATATAGCCAATTTTTTCATTTAGTTCGCAAACAAACGACCGGCAATCCGCGTTGGAGTAGTCAGGTGGAATGTTGTCTAGGCCTCCTTAGTACGAGGAGGGATCCGAGCTCAGTATTGTATCATCAATGGGTTGAAGCCATTTAGTTCGTCATGCATAGTATGCATGCATATCACTACTAATGAGGGAATGATTATGCATTGAAAAGTTGTGGATAAGAAATGACAAAGGCTTCAAAACCATCAACAAACCTCACTAAATATTTAACACACTTCAACAATTTGAGCTATAAGCTAGAGCTTGAAGTTAGATTTTGAAGCTAAAACTTCAAAATTAGAGCTTTAACTTATATTTAATTCGTATATTCAATAACTCAATTTCTTCATTAACTCTGTGTATTGAATTTTGTAAATCTTTCCTCGGGTGGGCACAATGGCTTTTTTAACCCACATCAGGCATATATATGAATATACATATATATACATATATATTTATATAATATATATACATACAGATATACATATATATATACATACATATATACACATATATACTATTACTCTTCAAGAGAAGAGTGAATAGGCATTTACGAAGTTAGTGCGCCCTACACCTTAGACATCATCGCCACTTTCCATCAGGTGGGATCGATGTGAAGCACTAACTCATTCTAAGTAAAAAAATAAATATCATATAGAGTATTTTTCAACTGATTGAGTATTATTATATACCAATGAAAACAATTTTTTATTGCGCGAATGTTGCGTGAATTATTAAGGCAATATCGCAACACCCAAGTTTTAAAGTTACCAACACTTTGATTTGCTCCAAAGTGTAGGAACTACTACGCGCCCAAACACTTACAGGTGACTAAGTGCCGTCTGTATGCTGTGCAGTGATATCACTTCTAAACAACGGAACACATCAGTAATGTAGGCCAGAAGCTGTTACTTAACTTGGTCGGTCACATCCTATCAAAACCCGGGCTATTTCTTAAGATAACTATATTGTAAAAGAAAAAGTATATTCTTTTTCGTTCTTAAATATCTACATCTAAATGGTTCTTGGCACACTCCTGGACGTAATACCCTCAGCTGGCCGCCATAATCCGGTCACTGCAGTGCTGTTTTATTCTTCAAGATGGTTCTACGGAATGTCTAATTCCTTAGAGGCTTTTTATTCCATAAACCTTTTCCTTCGGAAGTTACTTTTGTAACTAAACTTTTACTATGAATAATTAAATTGTCCTTTTTATGGCAAATTAAATATATATCTATAAAGTTAATTCGCACGACAAAAAAAGTAATAAATAAATCTAAACAAATATTTATATTATGGCGTGATAATCTACTAATATTATAAATGTGAAGATCTGTTAGAATGGATGTTTGTTACTTCTTCACGCAAAAACTACTGAAGCGATCTGGATGAAATTTGGCGCAGAGCTAGATTATAGTCAAGGATAATAGATAGACTTTTTATCAAATTACAACGCTGACAACGCCACAATAATACATTATCGTGCACGCACAAGTGCTGCTAATTTTTACATTTATCTACATCATCAATATGTTCGTCTAGGAATCGATAATATGCAAAATAAGTTTAACAGCGACATGCTTTTTAGCGTAATATAAATTATTTTATTATTAATTTACCTGAATACAGGTCTGAGATTTAGTTACAATATTGTACAGTAGATGGCGCTGAACATACATCGGGTATTATAAGTAAATAAGCACTAAGTATCCCTAATAACAAGTCGTAAAGTGCGATATAGCGAGCGATAAACGAATATTAAAACCCGACCTGGGTACATGATGAGGGTAGCTGCAGCTGTCGCTTGTCACTCTAATAACAAGCCCTGGTTTAATTTTAGTTTTGTTCAAAATAAACTGTTTAATAAATTCGTACTGTTACTAAATGGCAGTGATAGCCTAGTGGTTTGAACATTGGTCTCTCGAACGGGAGGCTCTGGGTTCAAATCCTGTGGCGCGCCTCTAATTTTTATAATTATGCGTGTATCAGAAGCAGGCTATTACTTGCAACAGGAATAACATCGCGAGGAACCCTGCTCTCCTGAGAGTTCCCCATAAAGTTCTGGAAGGTGTGTGAAGTCCTCCCCAACCGCACTTGGCCAGCGTAGTGGACTATGGCCTGTACTCATATTGTGAGAGGAGACCCGAGTCCAGTAGTGAGACAGTTCTGGGTTGCAATAATGATGATGATGTCTAAGTGACAGGGTAGTTCCCAAGAACAAGTGAACGATTTTCCCCAAGAACAAGTGAACGATTTTCCCCAAGAACAAGTGAACGATTTTTTTATATGGAAACGATTTTTTTATATGGAAACGATTTTTTTATATGGAAACGATTTTTTTATATGGAAACGATTTTTTATATGGAAACGATTTTTTTATATGGAAACGATTTTTTTATATGGAAATGATTTTTTTATATGATAAGTTGACAAACGAGCAGAAGGATCACCTGATGATAAGTGATCACCGACGCCAATAGACGTTAATAACACCAGACTGGGGTGTTACCAACGCGTTGCCTGCTTCCTAGGAAGTAAAAGACCTGCATACACGGCGAAGAAAAACAAACGAGGGAACTGATACATTGCTGATTTAACTGGGATCTATAACGACAGCAACTGATCTCAGATACTCCAACAATAAACCACTTCAGGATGGGACAGAAGAAGGGAAGAAGAAAAACTGAAGCGCGACGGACGTTATACTGGAATTCCTTCTCGGAAGTAGTTGTCGTCTTTATCTAATTAAACTAGTGTCTGGCCACAATTTCGCCCGGATATGTGCGGATAAAAAGTAGCCTATGTGTTATTCTGGACTAATCTATCTTTGTGCCAAGTTTCATCTTAATCTGTTTAACATGTAAACGTTCTAGGGAAACTTACAATTGGGACAACATCTACTCTTTATTCATTGCCTGGATTTAGTCTATCTGTGTGCCAAGTTTTATCCTGTTCCATTTCATGGTTAGTGCGTATAGGAGACCCTAACATCTTAGTATATGACGTCACAATCATCTCAGGGAAACATGTAACCGGGATAACCTATCCTACATTAATTTCCTGGATATGGTATATCTGTTTGTCAAGTTGCATCTTAACCCGTTCTATAATCGTGCTAATCAAGTTATAATAAATCATTACACCTGTTCTAGGGTTTCTTATTGCACATGTGGTTAACATAAAATCAAATAATTAATATCGACGATGGAAAACTGTGACCCTTATGACTTTCTCTATACAGTTACGCCTTTACTGTTTTCCGTCGCTGGTACGATACCACGGCCATGATTAGAAAATATTTTTTGTTATAAATACATTACACGAGGTACTGCATCAATAAAACACACAATTTCATTTGGGATTTTTATATTTATTCAATCATTTTTATAACAATAGATGTTATTTGCACTAACAATGGACTTACTAACAAATTAGAGTTTGAAAGTTATTAGAATCGGAACAGTGTAAACTCCCAAGTATTTCCAATTACTTGGGCTTAGCAATGCGATGTCGCTGTGACAGAGCAATATCGGGATTTGGCACTTGGCGCCTACACCGGCGGGAATTACTAATGAGGCCTCTTGCACCTGTCATGGCGTATTGTCACAGATTGGTAAGTTTTTTAAATTTTACAGATAACTGAATTCGTTTTTCGTCTTAGTTATTTATGTAACCTCTAACCCAGTCAGTATGGGCAAGTATTAATTTTTAAAGTAAACCTATAATTTCTTGCCGGTTGGGTTCATTATAATGTGTCAGATTAAATTTATTTTTGGGTCATGAATTGTTGCAATTTTCACCCATAAAAAGGAGCCATAGCGCGGGGTATGACTACAAGTTTTTGATGACATATCGTGCCGCAACAATGCCTAAATAATAGCCAAAATCAAACAGAACTGGTATATTAGATAAATTAAAATTGTAATCTATTTAGTACATTTAGTGAAAATAATATTTTTCAATGGGCGCCAAAACAATACACTCCACAGACCCTGCATGTACAGAGTAGCGCAGGACGCCACAGAGCAATGATAAGATCGGCGCCCGCTGGCGAACACTTGACATCATACGGATTTCTATGTATTATTATGCACCATATGTACATATCATGGAACTTATCATGTAACCTAGGGATGAGTGTGCGATTTTTTTTATATTCCTAGATCAATTTAAAAAATATGTATTAAATAGCTAAAATAAGTTTTATCAAAATTAAATATCCAACTCTCTATCATACTTTAAAAACTGGAGCCAGTAATTCCCTAGTGATTCTTACGTCGTAAACATTTCCACCGCTGCATTTGCGCAGGAACGTAAAAATATTTGGCAGTAGATGTATCTTGTATACTTTTACCATGAGCAGGTTATGATATAACAGCTTTTAAAATAATTAATGATTTTTACTTATCCTCAAATAAAAATAAAATTTCACAAAAATAACTCATATCATCATGAAAAACGGTGATTTTGAAACAGCTGAGGAGAACGTCTCAAATCTTAGCTAGAACTCTTTCTTACGCTCTCATAAATAAATTTTCCAATAACCAGGATCTGTTCCTCTATTTTTGAGTTATAACGCCATAGAAACTTTAAAGTAACGAGTCGAGGAATAAAATGCACTTATAGTAACATCGCAATTTAATAATAATAGGGATGCTGTTAAATAGTAATAGCTTAGTGGTTTTAACTTTGGTCTCTCGAGCGGGAAGTCATGGGTTCAAATCCTGTGGCACGTATCTCTAATTTCCAAAGTTATGTGCGTATCAAAAGAAGATTATATCTTGCTATGGTTAAGGAAAACATCGTGAGGAAACCTGCACTCCTAAGAATTCTCCATAAAGTTTTTGAAGGTGTGTCAAGTCTACGAATCTGCTCTTGCCCAACGTGCATTATGCTGTGTTACGATATATGTTATTTGCGTCGATATTTCGACCCACTTGCATGGATCATGGTCTCAGCTGAACTTGCCCAATGTGGTTGATTATGGCCTGTGCACCTCACATTGGTAGAGGAGATCCGGGCCCGGTAGTGGTACAGTTATGGATGCAATTTTGACGAATGATATAAACGCATTTTAAAAGAACCATAACGTAGAACAAACAATATTCTTCCTTCGATAAATCCCTTTATCTATCGAGCAATATTGTTTGCAGAAGATTTTACTTGTCATTACGAAGGCTATTCAGTAAATGAATTCCGGTAATTTGAAAGGCTCTTATAGTCGATGCCCGGGGAAAATAGCTGTAGCGAGGGATGGAATTTTCTTAAAACGTCAACTCAACAAGAGAAGATTTTATAGACGCCATAAGATCCACGAACCATCCGGCTTAGCTGCTATAAAAACCATCTAACACTGTTCTGCGCTGAGAAGTGCCTATTTCCTTTTAGATTTATATAAAGGGCGATAGTCGCTCAGATTCAATATGTCGAAGTGTTAGAAACGTCATGACTTTTTACAAGGGATTAAATTAAAGATTTTTTCACATTAAATTAATTACTTTATGAGTAATATCCCTTCTGATGGTAAGCGGCGATGTAGGCTATTTATTTTCACAACTATCAGCCGGCATATCACACGCTGTTCATAAGGTTGATTGGACTAATGTTTTTCTTGAAAATCCCACTAGATGCTTGGTCAGAAGATTTTATAACTATAATCTTTTATGTATTCTGGAATTGGATTTGCCGATGATAGTAAGTTAGTAGGTATTGTTATCTGAGACATTAGGAATGCCCACAGATTTCTGGTTATTAATTTTTATAATGTCATTGTTATGTACATATTTAGTTTTGTTAATTATTGACTTTCGTTAAGTGTAATATTAAGTTCCTAAAATCAAAGAAAGATTGAATTTTAATAATTTTATTTCGAAGTTCTTAGGGTCTGGCATATTATGTTTTATGAGTTCCTGAGGATCAATGGATGGATGTTACTCCTTCACGCAAAAACTACTGATTTAATCTGGATGAAATTTGGCATAAACATAGATTATAGTCCGGAATAACTCATAACCTTTTAATAGTTGCCTATAACAAAGCCTCGAACGTTACTACCAGTCTCTCGTTATTCTATAGGGTACATATTGGAGAGTGTGCGCAGGAAATACACGACTCAATTCCCCCCAACACTTCCTACCATCGTACGACAAGACGCACCCCGGGTGTCCATCCTTACACCGTAGATATCCCTCCGGTACGGAGGACATGCTTCGTCTCGATCTTTGTATAGCATACCGCGAAGGATTGGAATTAGCTGCCAACGTCTGTGTTTTCGCTCGAGTATAACGTAGGCATCTTCAAGAAGAGAGTTAATAGGCTTCTATTAAGTTAATGCGCCTTACCATGTAAAACTTCAACGCCACTTACCATCAGGTGGGACAACAAGCATTAACTTATAAAATGTAAAAAATAAAACCTTATGGGTGATAAATAAACTAAGACGGAAAGCTGTCTACTAAATAATCAGATTAAATAGTTAAACTGAAGGCGCTGAGACAAGCAATACTGTTAGCTCAAGCCGGACCCACAAAACACATCATGCGTGAGGTCATTTCTTAATAGAATTACTTTTGTCCCAACCCTCTGCAAATTACAGTCATGGGGAACTTTTTTGCCTTCTCCGCAATTCTTTAAATGTGTGGAACAATGGAGATGTTGAATTTAGGATAGTGTTTAATATGTTATTGTTAACTTAATTCAGAAAAGTAGGTTTGTATATTTGATACGTATGTATATGATGTTTGATATGATAGGACTTACTCATAAAAATAATCTATTAGTGTGTCTAAGCACCAAACCAAGGTCTGTATATACATGTATATATTATAAGTATATTAGGTCTATATATATATATATATATATATACACGTTTGTTTATTCACTCTTTTTTACAAATTTGTTAAAAACTGCATATCGAATATTGGAACCAATGTTTTATGCATAGGTTTTTTATAATTTAGTAGTTATTTTTTTAATGAAATGGGATATGGTCAGGAAGACAATTAAGATGTTTAATAGAACCTAAATAGAAGTGGTAATTTTTTTTTGTTTAAGATCTTTATTTCTCACAAGAATTTAAAAATTGAAATAAGTGTTACAATTTATTTACCAGTATTAATTAAGTTACCAGAGATATAAATGTTAGAATTTATATAATTAAATTAAATATTGGAGCAGGTAGGAGCAGCTTAAAACTAAGTTAGTCATTATTTCAGTACAAAAGGAAAGTAGTTATAACAAGAAATATACAAAGCAGAATAAATGACAAGACAACGTAATGTAAGGCTTCGGCCAATAAATAGCGGAAGATAGGTTTACAAGCTTCTATTTAACTTGCAGTGTGTTTGTATGTTAGTATATTTGTTTGTTACGGGTCAAATCTTGCAAGCTTAATTAGACCCACTTCCTCTTACACTAC
>DWJZ01008346.1:0-11427 GCA_018249125.1 Asbolis capucinus
AATATCTTCGCGGGTACTAAACATTTTAAATGCAAACGGGTACTTACGATCTGCTCATTATTATACCAATATTTCTGCACCCAGTGCCCTTCACTTCTCAGGCAGAGTCATTACCAACTATGCTACAGAATATTAAATATATCAGGAGAACTCACACACGGCTATCTGACCCCAAACTAAGCATTTGCTTGTATTGTATTGATCAGACAGCTATTGTCTGTATATTTATATTTTTAAACATACACTTACATAGATTTTATACACCCAGACTCACAGAACAAAAATTCCTGTCCATCACAAAGTAGTTTGCCATGGGTCGGAATCGAACCCACGACCTTCGGCGTAGCATTTAGATTCACTAACCACTATACCAACCGGCCAGTTAAATAATAAATTGGACAAATCACATTCGGCCATCTAATCCCAAAGGCAATTAATTAATTTGGACTTTGGCGATCATACAGCTGATAAACACACATACATATATATTATTAAATACATATTTATATAGTTATTTTAATTACATTCAAGCACACGACAAACATTTCTGCTCGTCACAGAAAAAATTGTCCTGGGTCAAACTCAACTCAACAAAATCAAATCCACGACTACACTGCGGACTATCAGTTAGGTTCCCTAACCACTAGACCAACAGGCAAAATCATATAGCTATAATTTTTACTAACCATTCCAACAGAGGCCTCCCATTTGGAGGTGATATAGAGGAAGAGGGCGCAGGCCAGGACACAAATAAATATCGCCAGCCATACGCCGTTGGTGAAAGGTAGCGTGAAGATGTTAGCCAGCAGAGCTAAAGGCGGCTCTCGGAATACGAACCTGAGATAATTTAGTTAATATTTCACTAGGCATCGAACAAAAAGAGAACGAGAGCATATTGTGGTTAATAAATTTGAAGACCGATCAAATGACTCGTCTGCTAGTTTGCCTGTTTAAACCATAAAAGAAATAAAAAAACACATTTTATTGAAATTCAATGTTAATATGGTCATATGTTAATAAACTCACCTAACAGCTGTAGAGCCTACCATAGCGATATAATCTATGTACTTCATGCGTTCCTGAGTAAAAATGGTTAATGTCCCTGGAAGAATAAGAACAGAAGGAGGAAAAAGAAGAAAAACATTGATCGACTGATCCTCTTATAGTAACCAAAGTTAAGAAATTGGATTTGTAATTGTGTTTTTGTTTAAAATGAATTACTCAGTTACATATTGATACTGAATTAGGATATCTTTTAAATAAATCTCGTGTGTAGTGGATCGCACAAATAAACCCAAAACCCGCGAATTCTTCTAACCTCAAACTCAAAAAGAAATATCTGCCTCTACCTGGAATCAAACCCGGGAGTTTTCGGTTCGCGGGGCACCCCCAACTAGACTGTTTTCCCCGTAGGAGAAAGTCTTATACTGTAAAATGTTAGGAGGTTTTTTGAGAAAAGCAAAATATTTCCTAGAAGTATCTTCTTGAATTCATTCTTCTTCTCTCAAACTGCACTCATTCTTACCTAAGTCAGCTTCCTTCTTCAAGAGATGGTCGACGATCCCTTGCCAGTTACCGTTCTTGTCCTTATACCCCCACGTGTGGGTGAAGATAAGCTTCTCCGAGGCATTCAGCATCTCGAAGCAAATTTTTACTACCATGTATGACATTTTCGTTATGGAATCTTGATGAAGGTTCCTTAAAAGTATTCAAAACCAACTTTATCATCACCATGGATTAGTGATACAATTACCAGCTACTGCCAATCATACAAGAATTAGTTATGTCAATCGTAGAAAGAAAGACCATAAGGCCGTGTAGGGGCACTTTTATCTTTCTTCTCCATTCGTCATCTTCAATCACATGGTATTGCCTGATGTCCATTAGTATAATTATTGACTGCTGCTTCAATGATGTACCGCTCCCTGTTTCCTTTGTCTTCCACGCACGTGTGGGACATATCACTCCATTACTGGCTGGCAAGACCTTAGCATCAATAGTGTTGTCAATGTCCATGAGTAGCAGTGATTACTTACCATCAAATGACATGCATACTCGTTGACCTATTAATATAAAAAATCCTTTTTGGCTCTACTGAATGCACCTTCCATCGAATAAATACAATGAACATTTTACTAAACACG
The DNA here is from genome assembly GCA_018249125.1 of Asbolis capucinus. Classification (NCBI taxonomy): domain Eukaryota; kingdom Metazoa; phylum Arthropoda; class Insecta; order Lepidoptera; family Hesperiidae; genus Asbolis; species Asbolis capucinus. The sequence continues at coordinate 2,145 of DWJZ01008346.1, forward strand.
TCTTAGATTTCATGTCAGTATTAAATGCAAAATGTTAATTAAACTGGCATCAAATATTGCTTTAACCTCTATGTTATCTAATCTTGGAATGTTTCGAAATCATAACTGGTCATTTCTATGTAAATTATCCTAATATCATGTTTAGTAAAAACCAGTGGAACTTGTTTTAAAAAGATAAAATTTGCAAACGAATACATTGTTATTTAGGTAACGAAGTTTATTGCTCATGATACTTGTTTTCTTAGTAACATTGAGTTTTATTTGTATGTAAATAAAGAGTTCTACTTGTATGTAAATAAAATAATTGAATGTAAATAAAATAAAAGAACTTCTTCTAAGTTCTTTATTCTTGCCGGATAACGCATCAATGAAACCCTCGGTGTTTCTTACGTGTGCGGACGAGGATCAACACTTACCACCTCGTCTATTGTTTTATGTGCAATGTCTATAAAAACTATGGTATTCTTAAATTGCCGTCTATTTCAGCAGGATAATGGATGATGAATTATGATAGTATGAACTTTGATGGTGTCGAACTCGATCGGCAGATGGGTGATCGTTAGTGGCAAAAATTTAATAAAAGCTTCTGTACTTCGGACGACATGCAAAGCCGATGGTTCTGCTTGTTATCGTTAGATAGCAATAGCACCGTGAAGCAGTATGCTTTTGACTTCCTCAGAATCAGGAGAGAGACCCAGGCTCTGTAGAGGGCCATCAATGGGTTGAAGCCAATTTGCTGTCTATTCCAGAAGGATAATGGATTATGAAGGTGATGCTGAAGAAAAAAGTGATGATAAATGCCTACAATCTATCATCCATGTGAAGTCTTGTTTCGTTGCTGTCAGTGATAACGTTAGCCATCGTCAGCGTATGCCTTCTCAAATTTCCTCTTCTCCTTGATAAGATCGTGTTAGGTCTTAAGTCTTCTATCACGCCATATTTGTTCAACGCCAAATCTTTGACATTTCTCTTCCTCTTCTCACTCAAAATTGCGATATCTGTTTTAATGTCTCGCGAAGAATTAGTTGTAGTGTTCTTCTTGATTGTAGGAGCGTGCCAAATTCCACGTGGCGTGTAAATAAGTTCGGTATTTGTAGATACTCTGTAGACTGAAATAATATGAAAAGATTTAAGAAAAAAATTAAAGGTAATATTACCTGTAGTTGGAAAAAGATACTTTATACCTTATGAGGTATAAGTGAAAATCGTATTTTATGTTTACCTTAGCCGAAGCATATTACTTAAATGTGCATAACTTTAAGAATGAGTATAACTTTAGGAAACTGCATGATTTTAAATTCAATGAAGTCACTGTTCAAATCGTTTAATTACTACTCCATCAATTTAATAACGAAAATTCTTTATCATCGTCCCAACCCACAACAGTCCCACGGTTTGGATTCTGTCACCAAATGTGAAGAGTTCAGATTATAGCCTGACGCTGACTACGCTGAACAATTGCGATTCATCTCAAGCCTGTAGCATATCTTTAAGACCCCTAAGAACTTTTTGGGGAACTCGCAGAAGTACACGTTTCCTCACGATATTTTTCATCGAAGCAAGTGATCCTCCTTGCGTCGCTCCCTCATTAATGAAGATTGGGGCTCCATTCTGAAATTATTTTCTTAACGATGTTTCTCCATCTGCCGGTGCCGGTCTTTTAGCAATAACGATGTCACAGTCCACTAGTATTTCCAGGTCTTTTAACATAGCATGGTTTCCGTCTTGTATGAGCAAGTGATAATTATTTCTAATTTATCATCTACATTATCTCAACTCATCACGGCCCACTATTTAGTACGGGTCTCTTCTCTGAATGAGAAGGTTAAGGCCATAGTCCACCACGCTGGCCAAGCGCGAATTGGCAGAGTTCACACATCTTTGAGTTCTGTAAACTCCTCGGCATGCAGGTTTCCTCACGATGTTTTCCTTCACCGTTATAGCAAGTGACATTTAAATGCTTAAAACGCATGCATAACTCCGAAAAGTCAGAAGTGCGCTTGGGATCGAACCCGGAGCCCCCGAGTAGGAGGCCGGATTCTTGACCATTAGGCTATCATCGCTTATTCATCACATGGCCATAATCTTGCCTATTATGCTCATAATCACTATACTCGATCTATGTCTCAGGTAATTGACATAATTAAGTAGCACCTAACACGCGGTCAATATGACGGGGGCAATGAAGTCGTTAGCGCCGTACAGGGATACTATCATTATTTTAATGATTTTCAATTACTTCTATCATTAGTATACTTAACAACTTGTATTCTGGGTTACTTATGGTATGGAAGAAAACGCAAAAAATATTTTTCACACCAAATGTAACTGATATAATACGGCTTGGTTGTGCCCGTAAGTAACAGAAATTTTAATGTCGTTCGAAATTTTCATTTAATGGTAGCCGTAATAAGGTCGTGGCCTTGGAAATTTTATTCATTCTCCTCACTATTTAGTTATTCTCTTTCCCTTTCTTCCTCTGTTATTAGTCCTGCTGGCTGAAAGTCGTTCGATGAAAGTCGAGCTGGAATTTGGTATTCACGTTTAGATTCAGTTTTCGTCGATAGAACTCAACTCTATGGGATCGGAATACAGACGTTTGATAACGCTTCGACGGTAACGTAGGGTGCAGTTGAATGCCGATTGACAAATGTGAATACGAAAAGCGCTGCAACGACTAAGTCGCACGTAATATCGCAATGACTGTCGAAATGACAATCACCTGGCCGGATCGTTAACTCAGTTGTAGTGATCTACATCCGCTTTTAACGGCCTTCAGCCCATTGGTAGCCCAATTTTGGGTATGGGTCTTTCTTCCTAAGGCGTGGCTCCTGAGGAGGCCCTGGGGCATATCACCACAGGATTCCATTGGAGATTGGTGCAGGACTTACTAACCTTCCATTAACCTAAACTCCTTGTCGTTCATTTTTTTAGCAATAACGACGTCCCTGTCCACTAGTATTTCCAGGTCTTCTAACACAGCCTGGTCTCCGTCTTGTATGAGCAGCCACCGGTAGGGAGATCTGAAGTAGCCGTGCTCGCTAGCCTGATGAGATGAAGATTGCATTCAATCTAGGGTTGGCTTGTAGGCTATTGCGGTGCAGCTCACATAGACCCCGTTTATACGACGTTACTTAGCGTTTCTTGTGATCCTCCCGGCGACCACACACACACACACATTAATATTAGAGTAAGGATATCCCTCATAACATTTATGGCTGTCATATAAGATAAAGTTGACGACCACTGCATTAAAAATGATTAATATTACGACTAATATAAATTAACGCGATAGATGGAACAGTACTATTTTGCTTACTTTTTGTAATAACATTCGTGTTGCCAATGTTATTACTGATAAATAAATGCACTGTATGACTCACGAGATTCCAATTTCCTTTATTTTCTTAAGCTCTTTTCTTTAGAGTAAAATTATCTGTAGTTCGTCTGTCCATTCATACGTCACTAGTCTCTATATTTTTGTTACAAAATGTGTCTTTCTATACATAACAATGATGTAAAATACAAATAAAATAAACATTGCACTTGTACGAATTTAACCATTCAAAAAATGTATTATTAGCTCTTGGTTGAAGTTTAACGTGGTTCACCACAAGATGGCGTTGAGCTTAACTTGGTTTCTATTTATAAATCGGGGCTGATGCGATTCATTTAATTAATGTGTCAAAACAAAAGGCAGTTGGTTCTCATTAAGGAATTATTGGTTGTATATTAATTATTAATGGGTGTACAGAGGGCTTATGTACAAATGTACATTATCATTAGTGCTGTGGACGAAACAAAATTATTTCGCAACGAAATGAGGGGTAAGATAGCTTTAAGACATATATGATTGGGTGAATCTCCAGTCTCCTCATAACTGAGGAGGCCTAGAGCATAGCTCTGCCAAGCTGTTTCAGTGCTGTAATCCGGAATGATTATCAGGAATTTACTGAGGATCTTTAGATTTCCGTCAGTCATCCTCCTTCCAATTCCTCTTCTGTCAGTCGTCCTGAAGCTGTGTATTGTTGGTTTATCTGGAGTCAGTTCTGTTGTTCATTCTGTTCTTTCTTCTTCTCTCTCTTTCTTTATCTTCCCCTCGCCTGCGCGTCTGTCACTTCCTTTCTAGTAGGCAACGCATTAGTGTCAACCCAGGTAATGTTGCTAAGGTCCATTTGCGGTGATAACTTACCTTCAGGCGGTTCTGCGTGCCCATAAAAAAAAAACATCGTTATACCCATAGAAGAACTTGGCCACTTCCAGGACAGGCCAGATCCAGTACAGCGACGATGTGATGAAAACAATAGTCAGATGCATTTGGTTGCAGAGACAACGCTATGTTAACACCATTTTCATTTAGATTCTTCGCAAGAGATAGTATTTTATCTGCAAATATTAGGGAGAGAAGCTGATTAGCTCGTATGACTGCTTCTTAGCGTAATATTACTTGGTTATATACGACTAGCTTCCGCCCGCGACTTCTTACTTTGGCACTTTGGGCTAACGACAACTTTAACCAGCGACTTTGTTACTGTCATACATGATTTTTGCGAAACATTCTTCATTGGTGCTTCGCTCCTATTGGTCTTAGCGTGATGATATATAACCTATAGCATTCCTCGATAAATGGTCTATCTAACACTGAAAGAATTTTGTCAAATCGGACCAGTAGTTCCTGAGATTAGTGCGTTCAAGCAAACAAACAAACTCTTCAGCTTTATAATATTAGTATAGATTGGCTTTAATCTCATGAAATAAAATGAAATGAAAGGAAAACTGATTATTTCGTCTTAGGAACCAAAAGCTCTCTTAGCGAAAGACATAATTTTACAATAGAAAGTCCCTACATGAGTTATAAATTTATTAACAAAATATAAAATGAATAAAAACATATTTAAACGAATTCTTTGATAAAGCCTAAAGTCCATTACTAAGAACGGTTCTCTACTGGGGAAGCTTAGAAGATATTTCACAATTATCACACAGTTAGTGGCCAACCCAAGTGTCCGAGTTTTTCACGCCACCTAAAGGCCTCCAACAAGGCCTAATGATTGGAATATAACGTTAATAAACGGGACTTCAGCTTAGCGTGCCTTCCGGAGCACGAAAGAGCTAAACACCACCTGCGCCTTTAGCTGATAAATTGGTTAAAACCCATATTTTTTATCCCAGTCTACTATACTTGTCCAAAATTATACCCACAGCAGGTATCCATCCCTTCATCGTAAACACCGCGAAGAAGTGGAATATGTTGCCCGCGTCGGTATTACCGTTTGATTACAACGTAAATGTCTTCAAGTCAAGAGTGAATAGGCTTTTATTAAGTTAGTGCGCTATACCGTCAAAAACTATGGTGCCACTAACATCAGGTGGTTTCCTAGTCAAGCGCTAACTTATTGAATATAAAAAAAAAAATTCATATTCGTGTAGTGGTTTTTCGTTAAAGGGTACTCTTATATCTTATGGATGTTTCCATTTACATAAAATTTCGCATTTAATAATATTAGATGGATTTATATTATCACCTCAGACTACATTACCATCTAAATACATAGCCATTTGCCATCAGGTAGGATCGTAGTCAAGAATTAACAAAAACTTTTATAAAAAATTATAATTATCGAATGAAATAAATACTTACATTTAGACCAACATAAGTTGGGTATTAATACCGATGAGGGGCTTCCTTGACTTTTTATAAAACACATTACTACATCTATAACATCACATTGAACCGTCAATGTAAGAAATATAAAAAATAACACATTTTTCAATATCATTTTTTTGTTTCCTCACTAACAACTTTTTTTTGAATAAGTTAATGCTTGACATCGGTCCCACGTGATGTTAAGTGGTGATGTCTAATGTCTGATGTATGAATTCTATGTTGGGCGCACTAACTTAGTGGCTTTTGTATTCTCTTGAAGACTCCCACATCATACGTGGGTGGGGAAAAAGTTATTTCTTTTCAGTTCCAAAAGACAGCCACAAATTCTTGTCAATTACGGTCTATGTTGTAAGCATTTATATGATTTTTTTAATGATTACATATGAAAGAAACGTTGTAATAGATTTTTCATGGTAGTACAGTCGCGTTGTAAGTGTTATACAGAATTCTCTCTCTTCTGTACGAAATTATACTCTGTGCAAATTCAATCAGGATTTTTTCCCATACAAACTTGACGTATTGTATAGTAAAATTCCAGATCGAATTTGCGCTGAGTATAAAATCCTTCACGTATCTCTCCTCATTACTGAGGAGGCCTATCGCGTATTCCACCACACCGTTCTGATGTCAACGTGCAGAGATTTAATTACAAATGTAGCTATATCACGATGTCGGTGACGTTCCAGAAAGCTGAATCACGCTATCAGAGTTTTTTACGTCATCCGCATAAATATAAGTCCTGGACTTGACTGTTGGACTCCATCTCATCTCCAACTGGCCCAGTGGGAGATGTATTACCAGGCAATCTATCAGCTACCTTTAGGTCTGCTTGGGCATGAATTTTTTTTTTCTCTTCTTTCCTGGCCGACAATGAATGACTTTCAGTTTGGTGATTTTCTTAGTCGGTAACACTTACCGACATATTAAACACTATGAAAAGATCGTGTGTGCGTAGATAATACGAATAATCAGAAGTAAAAAAGGCTTAACCGTATAATGTATCGTACATTATTGTCATTAGCTTACAAAACTAAATTCAAATAATTGTTAACACTTTTCTATTTAACTGTACTGTAATACACAAGTATTACATTATTCTTTTTAAGCGCGACCTAATGACATGTGTCCGCTTGTGGCGTATTATCGTGTTCGAAAGTGCTTAGCGTGTCCTTACTGCCATACTTAATGTAGCTGAAATATTGACAAATTGTATGGATAAGTATTCCTTTGAATATATTTTTTAAGAAAATTATTATTATGGCTTTATTCGTATAGATGGGTTTATAGTGGGACTTTGTATATGATATAAATGGAATTGTTCCAGCATCAACAGTCAACATTGACCCAAAAATATCCCAATGTTGGATTCAAGTTACTTCTGAGAATCTTGAGGTGCAAGCCAGTCCACCACGCTGGCAAAATGAAATGAAAGAACACCGTTAAAACTTTATGGGGAACTGCTAGGATCGCTATTTCGTTACGTTGTTTTCCTTTGCCATTTTTAAACAAACTAAAGTTGTATGATAGCGTGACAATATACATATGTATTTAGATATACATCTTCAGTAAAATACAAGTAAAATAGCTTCAACCCAAATGGCCTGCTACTAAGCAGGGGCCTCCCCTCTTAGTGAGGAGGCCTACAGCATCCACCATGCTGCTCCAATGATTGGTGGAGGGGCTAGTGGCCAACTCAAATGTCGGAAGTTGTTATGCCGTCCGAAGGCTTCCAACGTGGCTTAACAATTGAAATCTAACCATGACAATCGGGACTTTATGTGGCCTATGAAGCACGAAACCGTTCATAATTTTTTGCCACTGGCGGTTATCCATCCTACCGACGGCACACGCTTGCTTAACTGTTTCGATCGCTTCCAACCGAAACAACCGCCGGGCTGTGAACGCTTCAAGCGATGACGCTTTGAAGTACCTGGGCCCTTTATACATAGTTAAATAACGTGTACTTTGCAGCAATAAATTTTGAAAATTACAGTAATTTTCAAATAAAATGATCTTTGAAACAAGTTACGATGATTGTTTATGCGTCGTGACTAACATTATTGTTGGTAATTTAACTTTAAAATTGTATTCCTGTCAAATACTCACACCCTTAGGCGTTAATACTTGTTTTAAATTTGAAATATATTTGTGTGTTTGTAATAGATATTAGATAAAGGCTTCTACTAAGTTACTGCGCTTATACCTTCTAAGCCTTCAGCGCCACTTACCATCAGGTGGGATCGTAGTCAAGTGCTAACTTATATAAGTTAAAAAAACATGGACATGCCTATGTTTGAGACCAAAGTCTTCATAATCAACTTTAAAACCCGATAATGGTTGGACCAATTTACATGAAATTTGGCATGTTTGTAGCTTATGTAAGGACAATGGTCACAGAATACTTTTCATCTGAGAAAACTGCTTTGTTCCCGTGGAATAATACGTTAACTTTGTATGTTATTGTTGTATTGCAACTCTGAAAGCACTGGATCAACTTAGACAGAATTGTCCATTATTGTTGAATATAATCCCAGTGCATGAAAATATTTACTATTTTACGTTGTCATTAATAAACACCATTATCATTTTAATAATAGAAGCCAAAAAGATATTATTACTCCGTAAAATTATATTATAATTCAGTTACGAACTACCATTGAGGAAAACCGTGATTTGTTTCGAAACAGGGTCACCGATACATCGAGGCACAAAACATTACGCATGAAACGAATAAACTCGGTCAAGTGCGAGTAGAAATCGCAAACGACGGCTCTTTTATAGTATTTATTTCGAACAATATTTTTTATCATAAAATAAGCACAAAATTATATTACTAACGCAATAGTAGGCAACGCGTTAGTAACACCCCAGTCTGGTATTGTTAATGTCTATAGGCGGCGGTCACCATTTATCATCAGATGACCCGTCTGCTTGTTTGCTTGCTTATCACATAAAAAATTTAACATTACATATCTGTGTGAGAACATAATCAACGTAGGTGGAAGTCAATAATATCCGTATTGTTAGGGTTAATTGAAAAACAGATCAGCAGATGTCGCTCAAATTGAAATGAGGCCACATGACAAGCACCAGCTTTCGAAATCGTTAAATCCATTAAAACGCTATGAGGTAACAGAGGCTTTTTAAGTCAGTTAAAAGCATGGAAGATTTACACAATTATGCATATGTTAGTCATCTTTCTGAAACATGATCAAGCTCGGGCTATTGGCCTCGGCTTACTGACCACAATGTTGCCTTATCCCCAGCGCCACGCATGTCGCCTTGACCCAAAAATGCTTAACAAAAACAGGCAAGTGAACGCATGAGATGTCGTTTCGGAGAAACATTGCTAAATGACGATGATGACCGATGACCCTTATTCGCTCGTTTTTCAAGGACTGTGAGTCGACGAAGGATTTTATAAAAAACTCTGTCTTATACACACACTAGTTTCTATACAGGACTTTTCCATATATCATAACGACCCATACTAATAATAAAGATTTGTATTTTTGTACATTTCTAATGAATAAACTCAAAAACTACTGATCCGATTTCAAAAGTTCTTTCACCATTAGAATGCTACATTATCACTGAGTGACATAGGCTATATAA
>DWJZ01008347.1:0-11426 GCA_018249125.1 Asbolis capucinus
GTTTGCTAGGAAGGAAATAATATACTACGTACGCGGGGAAGCGAAAGGAACAAGGAAAGCGGTATATTGCTAATGCAACTGGATCAATAACGAGCTTGTCATTGACAGAATATGCCACAGTATCCTTTGGTATGCTATGCCATCTTAAGGCCATGACGAAGGCTGCCATATTCCGATTTGTTACGTGGCATGCTAATTATTTTTCGTCTTTTATATAACTCCGTACGGGAATCAAAACCCTGGACCATTTTCCTGTCAGAATCACTACTAGCTGCAGGACAATCAAACAGTGTTTGGAATCATCATCATTGCAACCCTGTGTCATCAGTGAGCTAAGGGCTCCACTCATAGTATGAGGAATACATGCCATAGTCCACCACGCTGTCCAAGTGCCAATTGGTTGACATCACTTTATGAACTTTATGGATAATCGCTGAAAGTAAGTTTCTTCACAATTTCCTTTACTTCAAAAATTAGAAGTGCGTGCATGGTTTGAACCGAGTCCCTTCGACAGACCAACATTCAAACCATTACGCTATCAGCTTTTAGCCTTTGTAATATACGACACATATAAACCATTAGAATCTGTCATCTCAGTTAACTTACGGCAATTAAGAAAACCCGTCATATTCACTTCACTCATTACACCCTGCCGGAAACGCTGGCATCCTACGGCGCCGTGAAAGCCGTATTTAATACCAAAATAAATTGTATTCACAGACCTTTGGTAGAGAAATCTAGTAATAAGTGTAAAATGTTTATAAAACCCTACAATTTTACTTTCACTTATTGAAATCGTATCTGAGTAATAAAACTGATGGTGGAACTCGAACGAAATTAATCCTTATGGTGTTTGTTTTCCTTGTTACTGCGAAGTTAAGGGTCGTTGGCTTCGGAGGATGTTCTATTTTCAAATTAGCTGACAAATGAGCTGATGAGCAATATGACGTTATATGGTTATGCTTTCATACGTACTTCAAATCACCAAATGCAAGAACGATTTCTTGGCTAAGAGAGAACTGCCCTTAAGCTTTCGTCTAGAACGAAATGTTTGGTGGCTCAGTCAAACAAGAGGATGAGTACCAGCTATGCATCACTAATGAAAAAATAATAATAATTTAATAATACCAAAAATTATATTAATAACTTAGTAATAGTTAAAGAATATAAAAATTCCGCCTCTTGTTTTGTTCAAACATTGCGTATCCCGATATTAGGCGTCTATTTACATAAACAGTATACATCCTATTTATTTCTATTTCAACATACACCACATCACACAGACAATATACAAGAGGTTATTTTGAAAAACAATTGAACTATATTTCATGAAAACACATTTAGACACGTATTTGTGTAAAATCAATTATTGTACCACGATTTCTATACTTACATAAAACCAGAAAAATCTAAAAATGTATGTTCCTGTAGCCGCGCCCACAAAACCACAGAGACGCGTACACAGTAGCTCTCTCGCTCCCTTAATCGACTCGAGCCGACTTCACCCGAACGGAGGTTACATAGCCGAGCATGACGGCTCAGTCTTGTTTAGTTCTTTGTGAAAACTGCACGCAAATCACCAAAATATTACATCAAAAATTATGTAATTTTTATAATTTCCCTGTATTAATTCTTCTACTAAAACAGGAAACACGACAGATAACTGCACTTCAAACTAAGCTCCTATCAACTTCCTATCAGAACATTGTCATGCAATAAACCAATAAACTCCAAAAACCATATCTACCTCACCGATCATATGCCGTTGCATCATTCCGATGGTAACGCTTGACCCAAAATGGTAACAGGAAATAAAACTTCAGAGATAAACGGCTAATGTTGTGTAAAGGTGCCTGTACATTAGATGGGTGCACATATGACACTATATTTTGTAATACTGGCTTTTAAGTTTTATACAAGCTTTTATTTAACTTGCAGTGTATGTTTGTATATAGTATCTTAGTATATTTGTTTGTTACGGTTTAAATCATGCAAGCTTAATTAGATGCACTTACTCTCACATTACGGAGCTGAAATTTGGGATAAGACTACTTCCGATGACGGTGCATTTTTCTGATAAGCATGTCCTGGTACTATGTTGAGGATTGGCTCCAGACAAAGGTACACAACGGTTATGAATTTAGTGTATTTCTTTGTTTAATGGATCTATAATTAAAGCTTGTGTGATTAAATATTTTTAATAAATCTTTTTTAATATTCCGAAATTAAGTACTATCATCTATTTGGCATTATTGTACAAATGGTTACTGTTTTTTTGTTATTAATTGATTTCATAGTAATTGCTATGAAAGTATAGGTACTAATTATCAAAACTAAGCAGTTTAGTTGAATTTGGTACACGGACTGAACTTATTTCAGTATCTTAGAGATAAATAATTTTAATTTGATTTTTATTTGCCCTTTTTTCCAATCACTACGGATGAAAGACCTATGACAAGCAAGAGGGATTGATTTAAAACTTCCTATTTTCTCTTCTTTTGTATAGTAATAAGCAGTTTAATACCAAATTCACGCACTCTCAGTAGATGATTATTTCAATAACTCTTTAGTAGAATTCGGTCGAATTTCTGTACTAAGTAGCAATTTAAGTAACCATTAACGCCACTATGCGACAGTAAAGTTGCCCGCCGCTCCGCTGCAATGTATCGATACCCTTAACGCTCCCTATTGGTTGGCCGGTACAATCTGTTTGTACATTATAAAATTAGTTCAGTAGTTACAGAAGCGCTGTTACCCACTGACTATTATTATACGGATAATTAGGGATGGTACGCGCCGTCTGTTCGTTACATACCTCCAATGATATTATTTCTATAGATATGCTAGGAGCCGTTTAAAATCATTTCCGCGAAACTGCACTATTTGATACACTTATCATTTAGTCTGTACACGGCGGTCGCTGAGGGAAGTTGCGTTTTGTGTTGAAAAAAATGCTAAAATAGGATTTATATTGACAGAACGGTTGGTCTAGTGGTTAGTGAACCTGACTACTAAACCGGTGGGTTCGAATCCTACCCAGGTCAAACTTTTCTGTGATGAACAGGAATGTTTGTTCTGTGTGTCTGGATGTGTAATAGAAATATTTATTTAAGTATGTATTTAATAGTATATATGTATGTTTATCAGTTATCTGATCACCATAGCACAAGTTAGCGCTTAATTTGGGTTCAGATGGCCGTGGGAATTGTCCAAAGATATTTATTTATTTATTTATTATTTATATAGAGTTAAATTATTTGTGAGTAAACCCATCTTGTTTTTTTAATTTTCATAATATCATACGTCTAGTAATGTGTAATCATAGGAATTTTCACGTAAGTTTTACAAAGTACCTCAACAATACATATATTATGTATGTCCGACGAGTGATTACCGGTACTTCCCTTCGACATAGTTTTGAGCCAAAGATAGAATTCATTAAATTGACATATTTTCATTTGGGACTCGATTTTTATAATCCAAACACTATAATTTTGTATCCTACTAATATTATTAACGCGAAAGTTTTTGAGGCTGGACGGATGTTTGTTACTCATTCACGCAAAAATGACTGAACCGATCTGAATGACATTTGAAACACAGATAGATCATAGTCTGGAATGACATATAGGCAACTTTTTATCAAAGTACCTACCACGCCAATTTACAGGATTCTAGTACCAACGCACTAGACTTCAAATAGACGGGTCATAACGAAACTGTAATTGTTGAAATTTTGTACAAAGCTCTAAAGATTTCAGTTTTACTGACGCACACAAAAGTGTTAATCTAATACTATACTAATAATAAAGAGAAAAGATTTGTATTTTTGTATGTTTGTAACGAATAAACTCAAAAAGAAATGATCCGATTTCAAAACTTCTTTCACCATTATAAAGCTACATTATCACTGAGTGACATAGGCTATATAAATATCTAGGATCCGTACTAAAACTTCAATTATATAACCCAATTAGTAAAAAACAGTACTGTAATATGCCTTCGACAGCATGCGATGCAGAAACGGTTGATGATAGATCAGAAAAATATTCTAAAATATTGAAGGAAATATCCATATGAATAAAAAATAAATATTGTCGTCTTAGAGAAATGTTTACTCTTTGTTTATTTCAAGATAAAAAAAGCCGTGCGAAGCCTGGACGGCCCGCTAGTAGTTAGTGAACTCGCTCCTTATACAGTTTTTGTAGGAGATTCTGTACTAAGGACTTCTGTACTAAGCAACTGTTGCCGACTCTGAGTGTGCCAAAGTGCCGTACACAGCCTAAGAGCATAATAATATAGATGCAGTGAGGATCTTGTTAAGTCAGTACATAAATACCTGTTAATGAGGGTAGGAAGCCAGTAAAGATAAGGTGTAGAGTGAAAACAGTGTAATTGCGACATCAATTAGTTCAAACCTTGCTTTCTAAATTCTTGGTCGGAGCCGCTCCATGGGATAAAGATGTTGTTTTGTATGTGGGTGAAGGAGATTTTGTGGTCAAGAAGAAAATTCACCATTCATAAGTGGAGGGAATATTTGGAACTGGTCGTAGGGTGGGGCCGGCGGCATGTAATTCGCATATTGACGACGGAAAGTAAGGTCATTTATTTAGAGTAACTAATAAGACTTTTGCCTTTAATGTTTGTATAAGGGTGAGACTTTTGCCCTTAATGTTTGTATAAGGGCGAGACTTTTGTGAGTTACTAGTTATAGAAAACAGTAAGGGCGTAACTCTTTGGAGTTATTAGTTACGGGAAACAGTACGGGCATAATGTAATTTTCCAAATAACAAGCACCAGCATTAGAAAAGAATTATTATAATCGGACCCCTCTGTAAAAGGTTCTGGGTTAAATTGAGTTTTTTTAATATATTAAATCGGAACTTTTTACTGGTTACACCGATTTTAATGAATCTTTTCTATTCTAATACTTGTCATGTAATTCCATGTAATTTCGATATCGAAATCTATCGAGTAGGCTTTGAAGTCGTTGTTTGAATGAATAAAAAAATTATATAAAGCTTGTTTGCTTTTCAAAACTGGCGGAACTATAGGTGAAATCTATCTCCTGTCCAAGACATCCGTTAACCTCTTCTATCTATCTATCCTGTCGCTATCAGTCGATAGTAGATAGCGCTAGTCTGTTTAATTGTAAGTTGAACGCGGAATGACCAGATACGGCCGTGGGAATGTCGTTACACTTCGTAAATCGTTTGTTACTGAGTTACCCGTTTTGGAATCCTTTAGACATTCTTAGGTGGGCATAATGCGATCTGATACTATCTAGAACCTTAAAGGTATTGCTTGTTTGTGTCCACTGCAAACGATCAACAAGTACAATTGCGTTGAGAGTTGAAAATAAAGTTCGACAAATCGTATTTTATGGGACTATCCGACTAACGCAGTCTTGCCGTGACCATGACCCAAGCAACTGAGTCGAAATATTGGTATAGTAATGAACAGATGGTTAGTACCCGTTTGCATTTAAAGTGTTTAGTATTCGCGACTATTTTAGTCTAGAAATATATAATATCCGACAAATAGCTGAGGCATAGGTGTTCACCGTTTCAAAAACATGCGAGTGTATCACAATCATGGGACCGATGGATCGTCCTAAAAAGACTCCCGGTACTTAGGAGAATAAACCTTCTGTCTTCATCGCAACCCATAACGTTCCACTGCTAAGCTGGGCTCATAATGTGACGGGTACAGACCGTGGTCTACCACGCCGGCCAAGTGTGGAGTGCTCGAAGACCAATCGTCACCCTACTTCTATCGCTTATGGACATCTTGGACTGGTAGTGATATAACTTCGTGAAGCTTCCAATGTTATGTTACCTTTTTAGACTAGGGAGGAGTGCTAAATTATGATTTCCCTTTCTCTTTTTCTCCCCGTCCTCCATCTATCTTCTTCTTCTGTCTCCCGCTCTTAAATGGTATGTTGTTGGTGTATTTGGGGACATTTACTGTCGTTATTGATCCCAGTTACTTTAGAAATGTACTGCTTCCCATGTTTCTTTTTCTTCCCTGTGTATGTGGTTCTATTACTTCCTTCCTGGCAGACAACGCGTTAGTAATACCTCAGTCTGGTGTTGCTATTGTCCATGAGCAGCGTTGATCACTAACCATTATGTGACCCGTCTGCTTGTTTGTCTGATTATCACGTAAAAAAAATCTTATATTGTTTTTTTTCAAAATTATCTGTCCCTTTCCACCTGAAAACTTTTCCTCTGTAAACCATAAAAAAACATAAACGGACACAAGAAATTGTATACTATCTTTTCACAGATCTATTAAAAAGTTTAAGGCAATAAATAAAGTGCATAGTCCACATTGCTCGGTAACTTCAAAGGCCGATTCGTACCACAAACCTACCCACTTTTTATTACTACCACCAGTATAGTTTATGCCTGTGGTGCAATGAACATGATTCTTGCATTACCGTAAGTAAATAAAAAACTGTTATGTGATATTAGTATAGCTAATAAATTCATACGTAAATTACTTAAGTAGTTATGTTGTTATTGCAAACTATGTCATATACAGTAATATATAGCGAATTTATAAACATAATATACGGAATAAAAAAAATATGTTTTGATAGTTGGCACACCACCTGACCCCAAACTTAACGTTAGCTTTTACAATGGAAGTCATCTGATAAACATATATATATGGTTAAAGATATACTTAAATATAGTTATTTTTATACAAAGACACGTAGAAAAAGCATAATAAATAAAATATCTAAGGACAACTCACTCAGGAGCATCTGATCCCAAACTATGCATTTTTGCTTGTACTACGGTGATTGGTGTATACGTATATTTATAAAAATATTTTGTTACACCTATGTAGATACAGAACAAATATTCCAGGTCATCACAGAAAAGTTTGACCTGGGTGGGAATGGAAACCACAATTTATTGCTTAACGAGGCTTTACGGTACTCGGTGCAAAGTCGATCTGGAATTTACACCAAGTATAGACCAATTAAAAATCATATCTGATTTTATATGTTAAAATTGTAAGTGGTGTATTAGTCTAGTGATCAGTGAACCTGACTGCTACACCAAAGGTCGATTCCCACCCAGATCAAACTTTTCTGTGATGAGCAGGATGTATGTATGTATATCAGTTATCTGATCATAGTACTAGCTAATGCCTAGTTTGGGGTGGCCGTGTGTGCGTTGTCTAAAGATATTTATATTTTTTTGTTACAAAACCTTAAAAAAATGACCAGAGTAACGTGTAAAACAAAGTTATATGTGGTTTCCATACATTAATATTACGTATTAGTACGTCTTTGGTTATAAATTATCGCATTCTATTATCCTTCGACACGATAATTAGAGATCAAGTAATTTATTATACTCTGATAGAGAATGGTCAGATAGCAATAGCGATTTTATTGTGAGAGAGGGGTTAATGACCTCTGACAAGACTTAATACACATGAGAATAATATGATGCTGTAGCCCTACGTCTACTGGCTTGGTGGAAGCCTTCGATCAACAATAAACTAGATACCACCTCATGTACAAAATCAAAGTCAAAATCCGTCTTCGTGAACATACGAGTATAAGCATCTGTACTTATAAAATGGTTACTAACGAACTAAGAAATCAACCTTAAGTGACATTATTTAAAGTCCTTTTTCCGGTAATTGCCTTGTGAGATACAAGTCATTACACGCATTGGCCAACTTTATCGGCCAACACTTGTGGCTTTGGTTTATAATAGGCAAATTTCGCTTCAAAACTCGAGAATATATGTAGTTTAAAGTTTTTATTAAAGTATATAATATGTTTTATTAAAGTATATTTTTTTATTAAAGTATATAATAATATAATATTTTTGCCGCATCATTAAATGTTCTTATATTGATTGTATTTGAAGGTTATTAAATAAAATAGCACAGACTTTACGTGAGCTGTAATCTATCGAGACATATTTTTTTAATTCTGCTAAAAGAAAATATTGACTTAATTCCGCGGGTGAAGGCGGTAGTGGCTGAATCTTACTAAGATGTAAGCAAATCTTATTGTAAACAAGATTAATAAAATCAAGCAGCAATCTGAACTATATAAAACAGAACTAAATTAAAATGTGATACTTTAAATCAAAGTTATTGTATCTGTAAATAAATGTGAAATAAAATCCTGTTAACACAGTAATCCAGCATTTTTTCTGGTCATATAAATACAATCCATTCTTCTATCTTCCCATTCTGATACCGAAGAAAACGTTTCACATTAGGAAGTCCATACTTATGCAGCAAGTGAAGTTAGTATCCCAGCATTATCTGAACCAAAAAGCTGAACTCAAAAGAAAATCACCATCCGGGATTATTCATGAGCTATTGAATTCCGAATATGGAGTGCTTGAAAGTGATTCCGAAAATGCTGACCACAGGCATGCCAAAAAGGGACGGTTCATTCCGATCCAGTTTCTAACAAGAATGAAGTTGCTGAGACAGAAAAAGTAGACCGTAGAAGATTGTGGGACTACGTATCATTTTGGTAGCAATAAATGTTATCAAAAGTCAGTAATAAGAACTCAAAAAGCATTTCCATCACTAATCTGGTGGAAGAGATTTATTTTAGAAATAAGCAGTATCTTTGAATAAAATCTAAGTTATGTAATAATTTGTATTCGTGGACATGAATAAATAAGACATGCCCTTAACTGACTAAATAATTTCATATATTAATTAATCAGATCCTTACCATCATTTTAATTCTATATTCCTGTATATTATATTCAGGCGCTAACCATCGAACGAACTATGACGACACATAGATAGAACACATTCACAAGATGAATTTTAAATAGATTGTATCCCGGTTGTAGACTCCACTGGGATGATTTATAAGCTTGAATTGGGTTTCTTTCACTCGCTAAACGATAAACGGATTATGATAAAACTTAACACAGATAAACACATCCAGGAAATGAACATAGGATAGATTCTATCCCGATTGTAGGGTTCCCTGTTATGGTGTGCACATTTATATGCTTGGATGTTTGCGTTTCCTTTACGTACTAACTTTTCGACGAATAAAATGAAACTTAGCACACAGATAGACTGGGATAACACATCGGCTACTTTTTGCCCACACATGACATGGGCAAAACGGCAGGCAGAAACTGGCACTGTATTAAGACTTAATGGCAAAACACAGACAGCAATACAAATCATTACAACATCGTATCATGAAACAGGCGCGTCTGTCATAAATAAGTGTCTATTTAAGAGGGATTATAGCGTTAATCTTTTAATGCATTTCAGATCAAAGAAAAGTATGATGTCTCGGGCGAGTCACGAAAGGAAAGCTTTAAACAAAGAAGTCCATCTGTTGTTTATTAACTCTCGAGCTCGTTGCATAATCAGTTGCAACACCAAATTACTTTCCCAATCAAGTGTCGATCACCGTTTTAAATTACAATCGAGTGATAGAACAAATGTTAAGTCCGAGTGATATGCTTTCTACTTGTATAGAACGCGATACCTTTTGTTGCTGTACTGCTTACTATTAAAGGATAAGGTATTGTTTTGTTGTGTGTAATTTCACTTCAATTTAAAAGAACTTTTAAATATGAAAGAAATACACTATTAAGTTCTGAAAAAATTCAACTTGCAAATAATGTTACAAATCTGTAGCTTATCTTTAGAAGTCTTCAAATAAAAAATATCTTATTCTCATGCTTTAAACAACGGCGGATTCCCAATTATTGTCGCATATACATATATGACATAAATCTTTAGGATTTTAGTTTGTTTCGTTATTCAGCTATCCTATTTTGTTTGCATGGAATGAATTATTCAAAATTTTTGGAAGAAACATCAAATGTAAAATTGCACAGCTCAAAAAAATTCCTGTGAAGTCTTATTAATAGTAATAATATATGGGTTTATAAATAAAAATTATGGTAGTACACATAACATTGTTAAATGTGTAACATTGTTAATTGTTAAACGTGTGTGCCTATTATGTAAAATGAGATAATTTAATCACCTGTACATAAATGTGAACCTTATTTACTTTCAATATAAAACTGAAATTACGGTATCCAAAAAAGTCATTCGCTTTTATTTATCATCGCTAAACTATGTCTCGGTCAAACAAGCTGTCTCACCACTCTCGTTACACTTTGATTGCCTATTAATAAGTTTAAAAGCGATACTTAAAGCTGATGCCTATCTGGGCTTCGTAATCTCATTAACAGGGCTAGATCAGGCGCCAGTTAGTTCTCAATTAATAATATCAGAGAAAGCCTGACGGGATAAGGACTAGCATTATAACTGGAATCAACGTGACAGAGCATAACTCGCTGGTAATGGCAAGAATGGCGATGAAGGCAAATTAAGGCCTTTCTAGTCGAATGCTGATCGCCGATTGCCTTGAAGAATGGCCGATTGAAGTGATACTTTTATATGACTACTCATATCCTTTGTAATTTTAACGCTTTCTAATAGTGAATAACTTTGGTCGTGTAGGTTTTCTTACCTTGCAAGTTATAATGTCATAAAGTTTAAAAAAAGGTTTATAATGAACAATGTCAAAAATAGCTGTTTCTTAAAATTATGAAACAACTAATAAAAGTAATTTTTGAGAATTATCTGTAATTTTCAAAAGATGTTTGACATTGTAGAGCAAGACTTTTCAATCCCCCGCTCGCAAACCATAATGTAGCCCGCGAACGGATTTTAAATGACCCGTCTAAGTATGTTTTTAAGACTTTTTTATTATGCAAATCCTAAGAGTAATTAATTAGGAATATTAGTGACCCACGGTGATTATCATCCCTCAGTTTGGCCCGACTGTCGAAAAGGTTGAGCATCCCTGTTGTGTTCTTAAAGTTGTGAAAGTTAAAGTATTTTTTACACTTAAATACTTATGACAGCACTTATAAAAAATCCTATCGTACTAATATTATAAATGCGAAAGTTTGTAAAGATGGATGAACGAGTGTTTGTTACTTCTTCACGTAAAATCTATTAAACGAATCTGAATGAAATTTGTCACCTAGATAGATTATAGTCTGGAATACCACATAGGCTACTTTTTACTAACATACAGCACGGGCGAAGCTGCGGGCTCACCCTAGTACGTAATATATTTATCAACAAACATTTTTTGCAACGCTGCAGCTTACCAACTCTGTCACAGTGGCTGTGAGTGTCAAAAAAAGTTTATTTTTTCTATACTTACATACTCCAACTTTAATTACATTTCTGAAGGTTATGTATACATTTTCTGAAGCAAACGAAACTTAACTTGACCTAATAGTCTTGACGATACTATATATTATATCAAGGTTGATGTCTCATATAAATTCATTAATCATTGAAGACCAATCAGTTGCTGATGCAATCTCGAATCTTAAAATAACTTGATTTTTCTACTGTACCATTAAAATTAT
>DWJZ01008348.1:0-11426 GCA_018249125.1 Asbolis capucinus
GTTATAATAAAATCAATAACTTGTTAGTTTACTTAGTTTTTGATTTTCTAAGAACTTTCAGTTTGACCCTCGTATGTATATCCTCCATCATTATTGTAAACCAACCCGTTGTTTAATACCTACGTAACGAACTATAAAAACATTTCTGCTCTATTGAAAACAATAGAACGTCAATGATAATTATATTGCCAGCACATTGCTCGTTATATTTAGCCTTACTCATATTGAATAAATCCGTAATAGTACTGTAGTTCTGTACGTCTTTACCAATAACACGGACACATTCTACTTTGAAAGAATTCAGTCAAAGGGCAGAGGAAAGAGGAGGAGAGGGGGAGGATAAATGTCGATTTGATCGGTTCTTCGTTCGGTCTAATATGAGATCAATGGTTCTAATGTTTTGCCAGAAAAATTCGGTGTAGACATAGGTAAAAGTTTAGGTATGTAGTGTTATGTGTTGACTAAACGTGTTTTTACATCTGGAATTACGATGTGTGAAAATCATAGAAGTGGTATTACTAGTCTAAATTTACTTTCAGAGTTGATTGATATTTTTTTATTACTTATTTCTACAAACTCGCGTATTGTTATATTGGAAAGTTGTCATGGCCCATGTTTGTAGGTTAAGCACTGCGCTAGTAGTTAAAAACCGTGATTTGTAATCCATTGTGTGTTTTTACAAGTTTAGAAAAGATGAAAAAGACGGAGCATAGTCATTGATATCAAATATTCTCTTGTACATTTGTGCTAGTTTTATTTATAATGCGGATGAAATTAATTATGTAGGTAAAACTAAACATATAAACTAATCAAAAGACCCATTGTGTTTGTGTCGTTATCAACACGGTATAATATTGCATGACAATGAGCGTCCCTGAAACGAAACTAACGAGCGAGCGGCAAAGGTCACTGGTGAAAATGGCACGTTGGCGATTTTCTGGTATTTCTTTAAAAGTTACGTGAAAATGGCATAGCTTTACTAAGTAAAAGAATCGAGGCCGAAGACAATGTAAATCTGGGTCAGGTGCGTCTGCCAGTAACTGCAGAACACGTTTCTTGAGGTGCGCGGGCTTTCGCTACGCATGTACCGACTTTTAGTCCGTCTTTCTCATCTTGTGATATTTCGTAAAGGGATATTGTTAAGTGTACATCAAATAACTTCACCTATCAATTTATGTTAAAAAATTAAACAATTTTTGCATCTAATAGATTATTGTACTGTAAATAAACTAATTGTTTATCAAAACTAGTAATATGAATAATTCGAAAATATTCATCAACAGCCTGCAATATATTTTAATCAAATGCGCACCTGAAAAACTGCTTGATTTACAAAACAATTATTTTACATCAAAAATACTTATTGTACATCAAATTAACCCGACCGTACATTCGGAATACTTACAATGGTAATACAACAATTATTTTTGCAACATATTTTTTTATTTTGTATTTTAAAATTAGCTCAACAAATAAATCTTATTTGGTTAGGATATATTTAATAAATTGCAGTAAAAAATAATAAAACATAATGTTTGTTGTAAACTAGTTATTACTTGATATGTATTCATAAAAAGCGTAACATTTAAATAAATAGAGTTGCGTCATGTACTGAAATTGTTGACAAATCACATTAGTGTGAGTTGCCAGTTTTGATGTACGATCAGTATTTTTGATTGAAAAGGGTATTTTATATGTTAATTTAGAGATTTTTTTTTTGTTAGTTAAATAGAACCCCTTAGTAAACAAAGCGTGGTCCAAGTTATTAAGTTACGAGTGTATTACGTATAGGGAATTAAGAAAACAATAATCTTGTTATCTTATATATATCGTATATAACTGGTATTCTCGTAAGCTCAGTAAAACGGACTACAACAAATTGAATGTTTTAGGTTATGTCAAAATAATACTTTAGATGTTAAGGAGTAGGTTTTTTGTTTGGTATTTTTAGGAATTTTGCGTATTTGGATATTAAAAAGTTTCTTTACAGACCACATCATTAGTACGTTAGTTATTGATTTAAAATTCCGGATCTAATATAAAAAATCGGACTGTACAAAGTTCGCATCTCATGCACATGAGCGATCACTCATTTTATGTAACTGGGTTCATCAAAACTGTCAGTGCGGAAGCGCGCATGGTTGAGTTTCGGAAGTGAACCGACCCGGGGGCGCAGTCTCGAACGATATGAACGAATCACGATACGTGTGCGCTAGTGACCATATTGTCATATTGTCGTGTCAAAGCAGGACGCCATCTTTAGTAATTTTTTTTCCGTCTTCGCCGCTGCCAAAAGACTGGGGAGTTACTGACGCATTGCCTGTTTGTTCTTGTCTCGATACATGGGTCTTCATGACATCTTTCTCGAATTAGGTTTATTTGCAAAAGTAGGACATTTTCGCCCTCACTGGGGACAGCGGGTCAGGCAGCTTGAAAGCGGGTGAATCCCGCCCAAACCAGGATGTATGGTCACCTTAGTGTACACGGATGAATGTTGCTATGACTATAAACGGGTGTTAAGAGTGATCCAGTGTGCATGGGTCAAGGACCTAACTCAGAACTAATCAGTAAATGTCATATCATAACGTCTACTACTAGTTACTAGTACAACTAGTTTGATCTGTTCTTATATTAGAGAAATAAAGCAGAACATGATTTGTTAAATTACTTTTTTGTGTTTGATGCTGTTGCAATGAGACCTACTTGTTTAATATTAATACCTATTAGTTACTTAAGTAAATGTTCGAGAATAAACTCGATCCGAATTGGAAACGTACCTAACTACGAAAGAAACCTTGTGTCCGACATAAAGTGGATATTACTTAGTGAACATAAGGTAGGTAGGTCCTGGTTCGTTTGTACTGATTAACACAATAATCTTACAAATCGATTTATTATATCGATTTTTTTTAATAAAGTAACTTTTTCGCCGTCGTATCCTCTCTCTTACTCCAGTTATTTTTTTGTAATTCGGATTTTATTTAAACAACAACTACTGTATTATAATTATGTTGCATTGCATGTTATATAATAAAAAAACTAAGTATACGATACAAAAGTCGTAAAAACTGTAAAAAAGTATAATTTTATAAATATGTTGTTCTCCTATAAAAATAAAGGGTTATGATGCAAGCGTGACGATTAAGCAATAGATGGCACGTTGTATTACACATACATATTGTAATTTAGTGTGAACTGTAATAAATTTTATCTTTTCTTAGAAGTAAACTGAAAAATACTCCAAATAAACACTATTTCGATGGCAATATACTATATTCTTAATTATAAAATGTTACTTACTTTACTAGTACGATCACATTTACGACACAATATAACACAATAAAATTAAATACCACGACATAACAACAAACAAAAAGTAGAAACGAAATATAACCTTAAAGATTACTTACACGCAACATTTCGTCATAATTATTAAAAAGCGCGGTAAACTAATGAAACTGAGGTGTAAAATATTATTGTCGGTTTGTATAAGAATATCACAGTGGGCTGGGATAAAATCTCCTCGAAAACTTTGAAGCCTTGTATGTCCGTTTGTTCCCGTTATTACACATATCTGCGACTTATATATAAAAACTGGTCGTTTTCCCAAGTACTTAAAAAGGCTGTTGTTCTTAAAAAGATGTGTCACCAATTATAGGCCTATATCAATATTACTTACCATCTCGAAAATATTGGAAAAGATTATTAATAACCGCCTCATTAGAATCATCCAATCTTTTCTCTCCTAATCAGTTTGGTTTCAGGATTTAAATCAACACAGGATGCTGTTGGTTTTCTTGTAGATTTTGTAGTTGCTAAATTAGACAATGGACAGAAATGTTTAGGTATAATTTTAGACTTAACCAAGGCGTTTGATACAGTTTCTATCCCGCACCTGCTTTCCAAAATGAAGGCATTCGGGATGCGGGGCTTAATCCTGGATATTTTTAAAGATTATTTAAGTGACCGTACTCAATTAGTAAAAATGAATATCAATATGAGTAATACTAAATCAGTTATGGTATGCCCCAGGGCTTAATTTTAGGACCCATCCTGTTTTTAATATACATTAACATATGCCGATGACACAGCTTTTGTTGTATATTAGGTATAGTTATATAATTGGACTGATACTTTGAAACAAGCGGAAGTAGCTCTCTCATTAGTGATGGTATCATCTAACTTATCACCAAATTTTTGACACGCTCGATAGCTATTTGGGATTGTTAAAATAATGTGATAGTACCTATTTGATAGCAAATAATTAACAACTCAATAAGAATAATAAAAGAAATGCAAAGCTAACATCATTTCAGCCAGTTCGGGTTCGAGTATTTTAGAAGGAAGTAGAAACTTTAGAATGACAAAGAATGTTCAATTTAGTTACATAAGTTTAGACTACTGAGTTTTTACTGCGTTTTTACTGTTGCTGAGTTGTCTAATTTGTTAGTAAACTCACACTTGTTTTTTTTTTAATTATCCGCACTTCACACATTTGCCGAGTGCCTTTTTAGTTTTGCTTTAGTGGTTTTTAGATGTCAGTAATGTAATAATGTTATAGTCTTTACTAGGTTTCGCTCCCTGCTTCGCCCGCGTGGTATCTTTTTTTATGAAAAGTAGTCTATATATTATCCCCGATTGTAATCTATCTCTATGCCAAATTTTATTCAGAGTGCTTTTTGTGTGAAGGAGTAACCAACATCCATCCAACCTCACAAACTTTTTAATTCGTAGTTATATTAGTAGGAATTAGATTGCCACATCTCTCACTAGATTTTATATACTTTTTGACAAAATCGGATGCAGTCGATATCCGAGTGGACTAGTATTTGCAATTCAAGGTCTTGTGTCTTGGTTGTGATGCTATCTCTTTATAAATATTTATTTACTTGATAATATTATTTCCACATCACTTCTAAAGACCTTGAATTTTGATCCAATCTTTTGAGTAATTATTGTGTCAGTTTTGTCCGGAGTCAGACAGGATACATTTGTTATTGTTTCTGTTTATCTGGTTCACTAGTTTATTAGTTTCTAATGTATTTTCCTTATTAAAAGGTATTTATGCTATATATAGTTATATAAGTACATAGTCATAGTTCATAAAACATTAAAATACATAATGTATGTTCAAATAAGGAGATATAGCCCGTTTTTGACATCTGTACAAAAGTCATTAGAAATTTTTGTGTTGAAATAATACTTAGTTAATTTTTAAGTTATTTTCAATACTCGCGTATTCTGACGTTGAAAAGTTGTTACCTTTGTAATGTGACAGTTTTATAAGAAAACTGACATTTTCGTTCACTGGATTGTTTACGAGTTTTGTATGGATGACAAGAACGGACAGGAGATAGGCAATTTTTGGAGCTATGGATCCATTTCTGATTCGTTTATCGGGCATGAATCTATTGTTCTAATCAAACTGAATAAAACTGAACTTTTTTTTATTTAATACATTTTTACATATTTCTTTCTTATTTTGTTTTGTCTTTACTCAGATAAACCGTATTAAAAGAAAAATCGTTACATTTAATTTAACCGTTACATTTATTTAATTAATAATGCTGGTGTGTTTTATAGAAAATCTTCTTTTGTCGAAAAATTAACGAAGAAACTTTTACGTAATAAGTGGTTCGGAAAACTGAATACTTAATATACTAAAACAATATATATATATATGAATAATGCTTAAAGTTACCTTCTTTCACCTTTTTTTTCATGTTCTTTCACCATTTTAAACACTATTATTATAGTGTACACTAATAGGATTGTACGAAATATGATTCTAAGCAAACACGCAATCCCTGTGAGGGGCGAAGGCGTTTACAAAAAATCGATACGTTTATGTAGCCGGTCTAATCCCGCATTTCTCTGGTTTCAGATATTGTTCTGCACATTGAATACTCATAAGGTGGACATGAAAAAACTTCTTGGAGGGCAAATAGGATTAGAGGATTTCATATTTGCACATAGAAAAGGAAGGCCTAAAGAAATAGAAATAGTCAAAACAGAAGATGCACTTGGCTTGACGATAACGGATAACGGTGCTGGATATTCTTTTATAAAGCGAATAAAAGAAGACTCTATAGTAGCCAGGGTACCGCATATAGAGGTAAGATTTAATATTGGAAAAATTAACAGACTGTGTAGCAAAGGAGCCGTGAACGGAATCTTTAATTGGGATCCGATTAAAATACAGAACAACAGACATTTTGGTAATCCAGGTATACATATATGAGAAATGCAGTCGTTTCGGATTAACCTTTTCGGAATTTGGCGTGCACAGACTCATAGACAATCATACAAAAATAAAAAACGTACAATTTTGGGTTTTAACCAAAAAAAATCCATTCCAGTTTTCCCCTTATATTTTGCATTTACAGACAGATCTATTTCAAGTAAAGACCTACTATTATCTTCAGAACAGATGAAACCTATATTTGGTTGGTACGTACACCGCCATCTAGTATAAATAATATACAATTAAATGCAATAGGTTCAATGAACTAAATCAATAATCAATTATTGGATGGCCTAATCTGTTTATGTTGTACAAGAAAGATAGAAGCCTGCCAATCTTTTCAATATTTTGTAATATTTGAAAACACAAGCATACATAAAATTTCATGCATACATAAAATTTCATAACATAATAGCACCAGGTCATACTTATCATAAAAATGCATTGTCATGCTATCTGAGGCAGTATGTAATATTTCAGTTCCGTAGTGTAAGAGGAAGTGGGTCTAATTAAGCTTTCAAGATTTGACCTGTAACACACAAATATATTAACATACTAATATACAAACGTACACTGCAACTATTATTTATTTATTTAAGTTAAAGAAAAGCTTGTAAAAAAACTAAACAGCGATAATTTGCACGCTTTTCGGCAATTTTGTTAAAACAGTAATAAATCGTTTGTTATATGATATATATATCTTTCATATCACCCGTATTGCTAAGTCTCTTTTTTGTCATTTACGGTCGCCATTTTAAAAATGTATACTGTCTATGTCACTATCAATTTTTTTGAATACTTATAAATATAAAAAAAAAACAAATTTCTGAATTCAACACATCATACGTCAAAATCGTCCTGACTTTTACCTGTACGACGTGCCAAAGAAATTATTATATATATATGTGTATACAAACATACGCCCTAAAACATTAACCTCTTTTTGATGCAGTCAGGTAAAAGCACGTATTATTTCCTTTTATCATGAACACTGTAACTTGTAATATGCTCGGTTAGAATTAAAACGATTATTATTTTACAACTGTACCGATCGTTGATTCATAACTTAGAATTTTATTATTATTGCTATAAGTAACCATAGCTACTATTGAACTCAACACACATAACACAAATTTAAGATTACGTAACATAGTTGAGTAACATTTTGAACACCTTTTGGTGAACATTCAGTAGGTAAATCTGTAAAATTTGTCGAATTAACGTAATGATAATATGACTAATACTACGGCAAAATTTATCGAAAACAAATATTTCATTTCTATTTGTTTACCCAGGGTGTTACAAAGAGTTCGCGAAAGACGACCAAAAAGCCTCGTTCTCCCACATCATGACAACGCTTCTTCACACAGGGCCAACAAAACAAACTCATTTTTAGTTTCCGAAAAACTACAACTCGTTACCCATCCTACACATAGCCCCACCACATAGCACCCTGTGATTTCTGTAATTTCAAAATCCAAAATCAAAGATTTGATGAGAGGTTTCACTTTTACCAACTCCGAAGAGGCAGTGGTAGCGTTCAATCAGCACCTAGATATCATGCCTTCAGATCTGTGGCCCTCCTGTTTTAAAAAATGGTTTCATCGCATGAAAAATATTTAAAATACAAAGGAGAGTATTTTGAAAAACAATAAACATAATATTTAGGTTATAAAATGTTGTTTTTTTAAGTTATGCAAAACTTTTTGTGTGCCCTATGTATACATGGATAAGAAAGTATGTCTATAGTAATATCATAAAAAGGAAAAAAATATATTGTTTGTTTGAGGAGAATATGCTCCGAAACTACCGTGCCGATTTGTAAAAATCTTTTACCATTACAATCCTACATCACCCCCGATGAACATAAGCCTTAAAACATTTTCAAAAACGTTTCAAATCCGTATGAAAACTTCGAAAATGTCTAAAGAATACCAAAAAATACCTTATATTGCTTACGCTGCGAAATTATTGACAATAGAGCAAAGTGATGTTTTATAGCGGACATTAATATCTACAAATAAATCCGCGACACCATATGTCTGTTACAGTTATATCACAATTACTACTTTTTTGGGGTAACTGGTATTACTATATTACATAAAACTTTGTCAGGTAGGTATAACTTATAAATCATAATGATGTGGCACAAAAATATTTGTTGAATCAACCATTTGTCATGTGTCACATTAACTCAATTAATAGAATCCGTCCGGTCATTCCCCTCGTTAAGACAGAAGGAAAGAAACTATTAATTCGTATTTCTTTCTAGGTTGGAGATCACATCGAGAAATTAGACGGAGAGAACATGGTTGGCAAAAGACATTACGAAGTAGCTAAATTATTGAAGGAAATTCCTAAAGGAACTACTTTTACGATCAGGCTTGTGGAACCTTTGAAAAGTGGGTTTGGAAGTATTGGACCTAAATCTGGTAGCGCTAGATCAAAGAAACAGAATTATGGATCTGGAAAGGAGACTCTTCGATTTAAAGCGAATGGACAGGCTACTATAGAGAATGAGGTAATTTTTAAGACTTTCCTACTACCTTTTGGCCGCGACATCGTCTGTGTGGTCGTGGTCGGTGGTGGTCAAGATGCTGCCCTATGCCATTTATGACGTACTTGTGAATATATAATACGGTTTTAAAGGTCATCCCTAGGATCAACTCTATCTCTGTACCAAATCTCATCAAATCAGTTCAGTGGTTTAGGCTTGAGAGCGTGACAGACAGACGGAATTACTGTTGCATTTATAATATTAGTAGGGATTTCACTTACTTACACTCTTTCCTAAATGACATTGTAATGTTCTAACAAAATCTATGATAGGAACTATCTATCGAGGTATAGGCATTAACGCGGGATTGGTTATGGATTTCAAAATTTGTAACAAATTTTAAGGTAGCTTAGTAAATAATAATTTCAATTTACATTTCATGTAATCTTCTGGTCTTCAATAAGTGAGCTCGATGAAATCATTCATTTGACCTTGATCTTAGCCATCCTCTGTCACATTTTTCTGTCACCCGTCCTGAAGTTGATGTTGGTGAGTCTTGGGTGCGTTGTTACTGACTCCGGAGACATCTTCAATTTAGGTACTACTTCCTCCTGCTTTCCTTGTACCTTTCAACACGTTAGTAATACTTCAGGCTGGTGCTGTTAATGTCCATGGACGCCGGTGGTCACTTAACATGAGGTGACCCGTCAGCTAGTTTGTATGTTTAGCCCTTAAAAAACCGAAGTTTGCAGCTGTAACGTTCGTAGCCGGCATTGATGTATATTTGTAGCCGTTATAAAAACAAATACTTGAAAGCGGAATAAAATAAATATTTAACGGGCTCCCATACAAGAAGTGTGATTTTTTTGCTCAATATATGTATCTACATATATACGAGTACTGATTGAAATAACAGAATATTTTGTTACATATTACTTTTAAAAATAAATAATAAAATTAAATTAAAACAGATATTTAAGGGGACTTCCTTACAACACATTTTTTTTGCCGTTTTTATAGATAACTCGCGTCATGTTCATAATATCATTCCGGTTCGTTCCTATAAATATTCCTGTATGCCAACATGTGTATTCTAAAATAGTATCCAGTTTAATAAAATTTATGGTTCCCATTTTTGGGTAGATATGTGCTATCGCGGACTTTTATTTAGAATTACTCGAGACCTAGAATCCTCCGGTACATCATCTTCGTGTGTTATTCAGCGTACGCCAGGATAGCTCTCAGAGGGCAGATTTTTTTCCGACTTAATTGACATGTATCGTTATATTATGGCCAAAATAAAATGAAATCATTACAAAATTTAGCCTATTTGTTATTCTGATGTATAACCTATATTACTGTAAAGTTTCATACAAATCCGTCATGTAGTTTGTTCGTGAAAGAGTAACAAAAATCCATACTTACAGACTTTCGCGTTTATAATATTAGCAGGATAGTACGGAATCTTTTCGAGTGCGACTCCTACTCGCACTTGGACGGTCTAGCGTAAAAAAATATATTGGCAGGATATTTCCATATAAATTAAAATTCATCCGGGTAAATTTCTCGAATGTTTCATACACGCATGAATCATTTCCTTTACGTAAGCCTATGAATAAGGCAAAATGGAAGTTCACATTTCAATAGTGTGTGGGAAAGTACCAATATACTGGAAGTCCGTTGTTGTGCCCGTATCATTGACCCATGTATTGTCATGTTAACCCTTAGTAAATTGTTCCGTGGTACGCCCGCATGAGGTAGGCCGTCAGTGTATAGTGTAACATCTGCCAAGTGCGTTGTAACAATAGACGGTTTTTGAATATCATTTAAGACGTGGCTGTATGGCAAAAGGCTAAGACCGTTAAATTTTAATAAAAAAAATAAAACAGACAATGTTCGATGTTCTATTTTTAAATTTAAATGCGATACGATTGAACGAATCCTAATGCCAGAGATTATACTCAACTTTCTACCGCACTCACAGATTTGACGGTAACTTAAATAGCTCATTAATTCTTAATTAGGTAATTTGTATACAGATTATGTACTAAGGAGCCATTTAAATGGTCATTAGTGAATGTGATTGCGGCAGTTAGTAGTGTATGTAGTTGAATCACTCATACTCCGGCAAGTGGATAAGAAGCCTCTTTCGAGCTTTGGAGGGCACGTAATACGTTTGGGCCCGATTATTACCATGAGATAGATGGATACCAATGGTTGCTTAACCTTGTCGAAGGACTTCGACTCTAAAACCTCCGACAATTGGTTCCGCCGTCTCCGATCCGCATGTGTGGTGTGGAGAGTATCCTCTGGGCCTCCTAAAATATGAAGAAAGACACGTGCTCAGTAATGTACCAGTAATGGCTTAAAGACTTCTCCCAACAAGAAAACTGAGTCGTATCGGATTTAAACTGGCATAAATCCAATTCGATTTGCTCGAGTCCAAGTGCGATTTTAAAATCGATTAGGTACGAACACGAAGAGATAAAATCGATAACCAAATCACGTTGTAATTATGTTCGCGACTGTTCGTTAGGTATAAAACTTTATATTATTTTACTGCATTTAATACCGAAAACTGGATATTACGTACCTTTTTGATGTTTCGTGTAAAATTGTAGCGGTGATAGCCTAGTTTTTGAGAATTCGGCCTCCTACACGGGGGGTCCGGGTTCAAATTCCAGG
>DWJZ01008349.1:0-11426 GCA_018249125.1 Asbolis capucinus
ATTTTTATGACAAGCATGACCTGATACTACGTTCAGGATTGGCTCTAGACAAGGGAACTCCTCAACGGTTAACAATATAGTTACGAAATTTTGTGTATGTCTTTGTGTTAGGAATTTATAATGAAAACTTGCGTTTTTTTAATATTTTAATAAACCTTGTTTTGAAGTCAGTAAAATAAAATATATGTCGAAACATTTGCAGTCCAATTTTTCGACTTATGCTACGAAATAAACAAATGTGGCAGATAGAATATAACAATTAGTTATCTACAAACGATAAGTCTCCGAAACTAACGAAAGTATCTACTGAAATATTAACTACACAGAGTACTGAATAAATTGATATACAAACTTTCATTCTATATATTGACTATTAATGCTGATCACGCTGATATATTAACTAGCTGACCCGCCAGACGTTGTTTTTGTATTGTACCTTAGGTAATATTCATTCTTGACATTATTCATATTTTTTCCAATTACTTTTGTATTGTTTGGATTCCTAAGTCTTAATATTATCTTATACTACAGCTAAAATCTTTATGTAAGGGCTAGTAATAAATTGACAAAGTTTGATCACCATCGGGCCAGTCGATTAACTGCGTATTAGAAATTAACAAATATACAGCTAACAACAATATTTTTGGATCATAAGGTTTTTCCTTGTCACCGCAGTCTAGCCGTGGCAACCATGCAACTGGATATATTAATATAAATTATGACGATCCTGAGTACGTGTACAATTTACAAATATCTTTGTATAGTAGTTGAACAGTAACAGCCTAGTGGTTTGAACATTGGTTTCTCGAATATATCCTGGGTTCAAATCCAGTCGCGCACACCTGTTATTTTTAGTGTGTAAGTCGGTAATTTATGCTCCTATTAGAAGTTGACTATCACTTGCTACGGTGAAGGAAAACATCGTGAGGAAACCTGCAGTACTGAGAGTTTGCCATACAGTTCTTAAAGATGTGTGAAGTGCACTATTCCGCACTTGGCCAGCGTGATGGCCTGCAGCTTGGAGCTTGCAGCTTGGAGACCCGAGCCCAGCAGTGGGACAGTTATGGGCTGTAATACTGATAATGATAGTTATATACGAAGTCTAAAAATAAAATAAGTCATGTGCAAGTATGTGGACACATACATACATATGTAGTTCCGTTCACCTCATTACATTTTCTACCTCGTACGTGTAAATTATGGAACGAACTCACAGCATCAGTGTTCCCTGGTAGGTAGACATGCAGACCTTCAAGAAGTGGATCCATTGCTTCCTTCTTGACCTGCAACGCATTGGTGATGCCCTTGATTTTGCCAATGTGCATGGTAGAGTGTGGTCTAGGACTCCTCACATGAGGAGAGAATCCTCAGTAGCGGGCCATTAGGTCGAAGCCAATGGCAACAATTATACTTATTCTGTTTAAATTTCTAATCTACTACGCTAGATATTATAGAATCTATAACGCTAGATAGAACCTTGTGATGGACAGACGGACAGCGAAGACTTAAATTTATATACTTACAATGTAAGCTTACTAGCAATGTTCAGCTTTTAGCATGTCTTTAACAAGAAACAGAAAGTTTGAAAGTTGACCTAACAACCTTATCGAGATTTCTCCATAAAACGGATAAATTCAGCTATCTTCATGTAATCTGGTGATCATTGTGGGTCATCACTGGTGGTCATTGTGGGTAATGGACTTCAGGAAGAACAAACATTCACCATCGACACAAATTTTCGTATTAAATATTAGTAGGATTTTGGTAATGTCCTTCGCGTGACCACCAAGCTGATGGCTTCCCTTGCCTCTTACGACATCCTGGTCTGGTCATGGGGTCATGGAGCACCTGGTCATGGGGGATTGGGGTTAGTATTCTAAGCCACTCTAATACAGTGGCATTTATTTAAAATCCAAACGCTGATAGACAACGCGCAAATTAATACTTGAAGCTTCCTTACATGACTACCTACGTGAAAAGCAATCACGTAGTTTTGGGTCTGAGATACTAAGAAAGGATTTTTGAAAAAAAATGATGTAATGGGTATTCTGCGGGTAACCAAAGTGGTATTTTGAGCAGTAACTAAGCGGTTGGATTAGTTAGTGTACAAGGAAAGAGAAATTAAAAGATTTTTCGAAATTAATGAACTCGACTGGACTGGACATTCGTAAAAAAAAAGAAATTAAAATTTTCCTGCGAAAGCTGGTCTCTAGGAAATCGTTTTGAAATTCAAATTTGAAAAAAGAACTGTCAGATTTTGCGTCGCAACAACTAGGTGTGGTCGTGTATCTAAATAGGATGTATAGTTGATGTTTCCCGACTGCCTACTTTAAGTAGAGGTCCGGTGGGCTCAGAATTGTTTCAGTCTGCCTCGGTATCGAGCGTAGTGTTCCAGACTTTCTACGAGTGTATGTGTGCTACACGCTATTGTGGTCCTAAACTATTGTGTAATAAAGCTCAGAGTTCTGTACAGCGTTACTTGTATTTTAGTGTGCGTGATCACCGCTGTGTGCAGGCCCTGCGCCACTGCAACAAGCCCTAGGTCAGTACACTCCGATGCATCCGACCGAATGCATTCCGCGCGGTGTTCGCTGCGAAAACCAAAAATCACAAATTATTAACCCTAATTTCGCCCCAGTGTACCCCAAACGAGCCGCGTGGGAGATTTTCGAGAAATTTCCGTTACCGGATCGCAGTTTTCCGATTCCTTTGTCCACCGCCATGTTGGATCGCCGTGCGGTGAGTCCACTTTCCAATTTTTTTCGAATTCAGAACACTGGCCTTTCATCTGTGTACGCCATTTTAAAAATGCTTTGTTTTATTTTTTTTGTTCAGCGAACGAAGGTACATCTGTCGTAAGTCCAGACATCTTATAAGGTTTAAAGGATTTTTTTTATAGAATTTACCTACCGAAATGTGTTTAATTTCATACTTTTTAGTGGGTTCATGGCATTTGATATCAATTACGCAGTCAGAAGTATCTGGATCAAATGGATCGATACTTCAATTTTGCCTTGTCTTACAAGAATGCGCTATCGATAGCAAAACATCTTAGCGGATCGATTATTGGATCAAATTGCGTTAACATCAACAATGCTACAAAATGTCAATCATTAGGATCAAAAAATATATTTTCATTAATTTTGCGGTATTACGTCATGTAATCAAAGGGAAGCCATTTTGAAAATGGGCGTCAGCACCCCTCCAAACAAAGATTCGGTTATTTTCGTTTGATTTCGGACTGTAAGAAAATTTTATTCTATCTTAGAAAATAAAAGAAAAGAAGTAGAAAAAGATTTATTAAATAAAGTATTTTACGGTGGTTATTTTGAACAAAATGATATGAATAAAAGATTTTATTCTTATTATGTTCAGTGACGTCCGAAGCCAGTCATAGCTTCCTACATGACCTACTTAGGGTAACTAGAATGAATTGATCGATTATTCTTTGTCTTTTGTCAAAAAGAAACATTTTTGTTTCATTTTGTACTTTTTTTTGAACGGCAGTCATAAGTATGTGTCGTTTTTAATATACCAGCTGTATCGGCTGACGTGCTTAGGTAACGTGTTTGAACCCTTAATGTACCCAAACATTAGGTATTCGCGACCTCAATTTTTTTTTACAACTAATTAAGTCGTTCTAAAAAAATATTTAGGTACTATACTGTCATTCAAATACAGTAATATTCTGGTTAAACCTTTAGATAACGAATCCAATTAGGAAAACTATACCATTAAGGGATCAAATACAAAAAAAAGATATGTTATTTAGAAAAAATATATAATTTGCAACAACAGAAACTATTATAGAAATAGGATAACCAGCTGAGAAGGCATATGTTGGTAATCGCCTTCATTTATGCTCATCAGAAACCACAAACTTTAAGCACCGAGGGTGGCTTAGAGACTCATCTCCATGCCATGCTCTCAAAGACGACAGGAGATCTATATTATTCTCAGCTTCGCATAAGTTATCAATGCTATTATTAATCAGTGCAACTCATTGTCCCACTACTGGGCTTGGTTTTCCTCTTATAATGTGAGGGAAGGGCCGTAGTCCACTTCGCTAGCTAAGTGCGGTTTAGTACAATTGATAGATCTTTAAGACGTTTATGGGGAACTATCGGGAGTGCAGCTTTCGTTACGGAGTTTACCTTCACAGCAAGCGATGATTAATTTATAATACGCACATCACTTTTAAAATTATTGGTGCAGGATTCGAAACCAGAACCTTCCGTTAAAACAAATAAATGGTTATACATATTTGGGTACAGTCATTATTTTACTTACTAGCCGTCAAACGTTTCGTTATAATATATCTTGTCGTGACCTTATCGCATACTCAAACATAACCACGTTTTATTTTCCCCCTCGAAAAGAATATTTAATAAAAAAAATTGCATGACTTTGGTTTCATATTATTATCAGAAGTTTGTAACCATTTAATGTTACTTTAAGAAAATAGAAGTACCCGAAAAATGACCAGACGAGCCATGTAATGAGATAATGAGTAATAACAGAGCTCGAAACAAGTAAGCTATGAAGTTATGATTTAATCACCGATATAAAAAAATACGTATA
Source organism: Asbolis capucinus (assembly GCA_018249125.1). Lineage (NCBI taxonomy): Eukaryota > Metazoa > Arthropoda > Insecta > Lepidoptera > Hesperiidae > Asbolis > Asbolis capucinus. Next base: position 4,582 of record DWJZ01008349.1, read on the forward strand.
CTGAAGGCACTAAAGCGTGGTTGGCCAAAAAACTAACTGTCAAAGATTGAAGCGCTTACCTGGAACAGAACGAGTTGTGAAACAGCTCGTTCAGGCGACACTGGTGGTAGCTAACCGGTAAATTTTCACGATAAGAAAAATACCACTAGTAATATTAATTAATTATCATAAATATAATAAAAATCATTTTATGGAAACAAGCAGCTGTAATTTGTCGAATTCTTATTTTAGTCAACTACGAGTAACACACTGAGGAAATGCACTCGTCGTCCCACTACTGGGTTAAGATCTCCTCTCAATGTGAGGCTTTATAGAGAATTATTTTATGTATGTATTAAAATTAATTTATGTACGTACGTACACACGCTCTTATCATTATGGAAATTAGACGCACGAATAAAATCTTCAATAGACCAACATGATTTTCTTCAGTAAAGACACTCCTAGCTGTTCCTCATATTATTGGAATTATTTAATAAGTTTGGTAATAACTTAATAAAGCGTCTCATGTTACCTATAAGCATATGAAAAATATTGAAGGAGGTTTGAAAATTTCTTATCAATTCTTCGACCTACCTAGCCCGTCCATTTTCAAATTCAAACTAAAATTATTTACTTCCTGTAGGTATTTTCAATACGTATAATTTTAGACGTCATCACCACTTTTCATGAGGTGGGATTAATGTCAATTGATTTATCCTATGTAAAAAATACACTTAGGAACGTCATTAAAAAATCGAATAGATTTTCGAAAAGGTATCATAATAACCCAGAAGAAATGCTAAAGAAAATGTAGCATATCTTTAGCCTAACAAAATTAAAATATACCAACCAATCACCAAAATTCCAAATTAAAAAAAAAATCATTATTTTATGGGCCAGTCGGAAAATCTCCAGCATATTGCTTAATACATTCTGAAATAGAATAAGATGTAGGTATGTGTGTCATACATAATTGTTGTGTGTCATTAAAATGTACACTACCCATGCAACTTATAGCGAAGTCTTCTGCTTACTGACTAATGTCTTCTGGGCTTCGGGATCTCACTGTACAATGTTTAAATTCCTGAGTCTTTTTTGTCGTCTGATGAGTATAATTCAGTCTCATAAACTTTCGCATTAGTAGGCATTAATGTTATTAGTAGGATTTGTAACAAAATATTTCAACCTTTAAAATTATTTTCAACCTTTTCAAAATATTTTCAACCTTTGAAGTAGATATAAATAAATTTTCCTTGTAAAAATAGTTCTAACCTTTCCAAAAATGGATATTTAATTTATAAGAATGTACGTGTCACGTTTTATTTCGTATTCAGTTCATTAGTAAGCTGAAAGGGTGTAGGCGTCATAGGTAGTATTTTTAGCTCCAAAGATTACAAAGCGTATCAGAGATTATTTTTACTCATTATGATAGTATTGCCTAGGTCTAATCTACGGTAAGACGTTTTTTCCTATAATATGATGTAAGTAATGATTTTCTTTTATAATAATTAAATTAACGTCAAATAATTTCGTTGTATGATTAAGATGTGATATTGTGATGTAATGTGTAGAGGGAAAGGTTCCGCGTCATAAGCTGTTTTAAGAAATTAAATTCAGAATGCAGTAAAATGAGTATTTTTTTATAAAAATATTCTTACATAAATTTTTGGACGTGCTAGTATCCCATTTTTTTATTTTTATTTTTAAAATAACAAAAATGGTTTTATAAAAAAAATTACTTTTTTAATATCACCAGAAAATGTTTACAGCAGGCTACAACACAATGCAACATTAAAAAAAAACATAAAACAAAAAACGCAAATTCAAATATGGAACACAATTTAAATATAGAGCGGTTCCTTGTTATTTTCCTCGTAATGATTTGGGCGGAACCTGCCACTCGAGGAGTGGGGAGGGTTGCAGGAGTCGTTGTACGCCTGTGCCGTACTCAAATCGATGCGATATAGTTGTCGGAGTTTCTATGTGATATATCAAGTATATAGTCCTGAAGGGTATATATATAATCGGTTTGTCTATGGACAGAGTTAGCTTCGAATACCGTTGGGAGTTTGACGAGGACCGTTATCAAAAAGTTGTATATAACCAAACCCATTTTAGACTCTACTATCCATACTAATATTATAAATATGAGCTTGTGTGTTTGCATGTATGTTCATCTTTCACGTGAAAACGGAGCGACAGATTGACGTGTTTTTTTACGCAGAGATAGTTGATGGTCTGGAAATGGACATAGGCTACTTTTAATCAATATTGTTACGCAATATTGTTACACGGGCGGAGTCGCGGACGGAACTTAGTTAAACGTAATGTTGATTTGGTCTCTTCAATAACAATATGTAACTCAAAATAAAATATAATAATTTAATGATTACTAATTTGTTGCATTTATTGAAATAATGGAATACGTCAAAATTGTAGACATAAGTGGACATAAGTGATGAAAAACTTGTCCATAATTAACTTATATCCACAAAAAAAGAGCTATAAAAATATACATGTGACTCTCAATAAGCTTATTAAAATTGAAGAAATCTAAACATTATTTTATAGATGAAAAACACGGTAAATAAAAGAAGCTAGGTTTATTTAAAATATTTAGAAACACAAGCTTTAATTATATATCCCTAATACAAAGAAACACATGAAATTGAACAACTGTAATGTTAACCGTTAAGGAGGTACCTTTGGAGCTACCATACTCGTAAAGCATTGTTTGATGGATGCAAGGTTTACACAAAAATTCAGTTCCGTAGTATAAGAAGAAGTGGGTCTCATTAAGTTTGCCAAATTTATCCGAACAAATCAAGAAACTCATAGTAACATAGTAATATACAAACATACACTGCAAGTTTAATAAAATCTTGTAAAAAATACATTTCTTTAGTATAATTTAACGGAGAAACAGACGTAGACAATTCTTTATAATCTTTTAAATCTTTGGAATTGTCTCATTGCATATTATGGTGATACTGTGTCTCTTCTACGGAGCCATCGTGTTCCAGGGACGACCTTCCAGGAGTCGCGGTGAATATTTACGTAACTCTCTGACAAAACGCGGAGTCCCTGTGACTTTAACGGAGCCCTAAGGTTCAGCGAACCGCTTCGAGAATAAATCCTCAATCACGAAGAGAAACCCGTAGTCAATGTTACCCATTAATGGGTAGAAGCCAAGATTATTGCAAATATCAAAGCTACGATTTACTGAATCACGAGCCATTTAACGACAGGCCTACGTCATACCGCGAAGTCAAGGCCCTGCATGGACAGTTATCAATGCTGCAGTCGCATCGGGGTGAATGAACAGTGATAGTGGTTCAATTATAACTTTGTTTATGAGTTATAAAACCTTTCCCGTTTTATCCTCGACGCTCGCTTGTACCTGGAAACTTATGAAGTCAACTTCACTTCATGTTATTGCCATTACTGCGTGCAAACCTCTCCTCATAACTGTGGGGGCCTAGGGTATTTTTTTCTGTGTGATAAGCGAGAAGGCAAACGAGCGTATGCTCGTGCTCGTCGGGTGCTCGGGTGACCTGATGGTAAGTGATCACCGCCACCCATGGACATCACCAGACTGGGTGTAACTAACGCGTTGCCAGGAAGGAAGTAATAGACCCACACATGGTCACAGAAAGAGACAAGGGAAACAGTATATTGCTGACGCAACCAGAATCAAAGGCGACATCAAATGACCCCAGATACGCCAACAATATACAGCTTCAGGAAGGGAGATAGAAGATGAATGGGAAGCGAAATGACTGATCGACTGGGTTCTCTCTGAGAAGGACTGGCTTTTAAGCTCCCAGCCAGAACACGGTGAATCGTTTAGCGGTTGATTCAAACAAGTAGGTGGTTTCAGCCAGACGGGCTGCATAAAAAGATACTACCCCGAAGTCCTTCCACCGAGCAGTTGACTTCTGTACTTTTACGACACCTTGGTAGGCCAGCCTGGTTTGAGTTACTGCACTGGCATACTCTTCAGCGCTATTCCAATTCGGATTGGTAGGTTAGTGACTGAAAGCCCCGAAAGCGGAATGATTGGAAATTAATGATAAAAATCGTATCCGCAGACTTTAAGCACTCTTTGAAGAAAGGAAGAGCTCAAGATGTGGAAGATTTTTGCCACTAGCGGTCCTAGCTGTCATCCATCCTTTTACTGACCGTTCGCTATTTCCTATCTCGGTTCATCACTAAGGATAGACAAACCATACATAGACAAGATAGAGCAATGAATACTCCAAATCAGATTTGTATATATATTTGCTACATACAACTTCTTTCGTACTTAAAGATCTCTGATTGAGTTTGATGAACGAAGTAGTAATAATAAGGAACCTATGGTTTACCACTAAATCCCTAATTCTAAGGGGCCCGTGGGACAAATGCCCTTTGTGTCAGCTTTCACACCAAAATCTATAGAAAATGTGGGAAAATAGTTCAAAATATTTAAAAAATTATGGAATTGACATGTACTCGTATTACGGAAAGACAGACGCCATATTTTTTTGCACGAAACGTCATTTTATTTATTTTAGAACACTCTCAGTAAAGACATTTATCTCAGGTGGCACCGTTACAAATTAATTATATATTATTCTTTTTTTAATTGACGTTGTGTTTCACTCGTTTTTCATCGCAGCTAATAAGGAAAAAGTTTAATAACAATATTATTATCGATAATATTATCAACATTTATCTGTATGTAGTGACTATTTATACATATTATACCTTACGGTTATAAAACCAACCAATGGTGTAAATACATAATCCTATTTAGATACACAACCTTCCAGGAATCGAAAACAAACTGGTCTATGGTCATAACTCTACAAACCCCAATTTAGGCCAATCATGTGCCGTCCGGAGTTATAAAAACGATACTTTTGATAAAAAACGCAGGTAGCGTAGAATAGTAAAACTTCACAGGTTATAAATATATAATAGGACTTTTAAATCTGTGGTAATTTATTTTGCAGCTAAAAAACGTGTTTTTAGAAAATATATTTAAGTAAAACATTGATTAACTTGGAGAGGTTGCTTTTATTTTTTTTAGATAAGTATGATGGCGCTGTAATCATTTGGATTATCTTTGAAATAATTGAACTTTTTATTTACTTACCTTTAAATTTCAACACGTATACAAGAATGAAAAATGAAATAATATAAAAATTTTATATTATGTAAAAACTTTCAACACTTTCGCCTTACAGCTTTACAGACAGTCATTTAGATCACTATATACTATAAAACAAAAATTGTCACCTCTGTCACTTTTCATTACTTAAAATGATATTTATCGTTATACTAAACAAATACATTACAATATACATATATATTTAACTTAACCCAACCCTCTACAAAACAAAAAAAACATCCCTGAACCGACTAATATAACATAAAAACCCACAAACAAAAAAAGCAAGTGAAAAAATCTAAAACAATAAGTCTACAGACAAAAAAAGCTCTCAAACTTAGCAAACATCAAACTAACGAAATGAGAAAAAAAAAGTATGAAAATAGACCAATAGTATATAGTCTATGATAGTATAGGATGCAGCGATGCGTCAATAGGCGACCAATGATGTGCGCGCGCGACGCCCTTAGCGTCACGGAGCGGCAACGTCGCAGGCCCTTAGGGTTCCGGTTCTACGTGGGGCTACAGATTAAATATTAGAGTTTTGCCGCGCTCACTACACGAGGTACAGATTAAATATTGAACTTCCATGTTTGATCTGTAAACAATAAAATTTAAAACGCTTTGTTTGAAAGAGAAATATTACCCTTTTTACATGTATACCAACTAAAGATTTTGGGTTAGTTGCTTATTATCAGAAAGTAAAGTTTGTCGGAATTTTAATTGTTATAGTATATTGATGTCGTTAAAAATGTTTGCGTTTTTGGTCCACATACACAATAATATTCCACGTCCTCAAAGTAAATACGCCTACTGTTAATAGCCTGAAAAGGTAGCGAGAACAAGCTATTTTGAAGGTGTATATTGATAATGTTCTAAAAAAAACATTGCATCGTATATAGAAGAACACTGGTTTTTGTTAAAAAATAATCAACTAGTAAAAATTATTTGCACAGTATAGGCTCTATAAATAGCAGTAAAAGTAATCTAGTAAAAGCGGTGATAGCCTAGTGGTTAAGAATTCGGCCTCCTTCGCGGGGGATCCGGGTTCGAATCCCAGGGCGCGCACTTCTGAGTTTTCCGAGTTATGTGCATTTTAAGCAATTACATTTCACTCGTTACAACGGTGAAGGAAAACATCGTAAGGAAACTTGCATGCCATGCCAAAACTCTAAGGTATGTGAAGTTTGCCAATCCGCACTTGGCCAGCATGGTGGACTATGGCCATAACCTTCTCATGCATTCAAGAGACCCGTGCTCAATAGTGGGCAGTGATGGGTTGAGATGATGATGGGCTCTAATAGCTCGTAACTACAGTAACATTACTGGCTACCATCGATACCAGAGTATTTACGAAGTCAACTCTTATCAAAATACTGAAGGCATACACCAAATATGGTGGCTATGCTTGATCCACAAGTGTATGAAAAAATATCTACGGAGCTCCTAGGTACGGTGTTCCTTCTATTGATATTTAATGCAAGTTCCGCCCGCGGCTTCACCCTCGTTTTAGGTAAGTCGATAAAAAGTCTATATCATATAAAAATCAAAATATAATGTTGAACGAGTTTTCTTTTTGCATATATACTGCAGCACATTGCGGTAACTTTTATTTTTTTTTTCTTTTTTTTATGTTTTTTATTTAAATGTTTTTGTTTTTTTTTATTATGTGTTTTGTGTATTTCAATTTGTCTTTTATTTATATTGT
>DWJZ01008350.1:0-11424 GCA_018249125.1 Asbolis capucinus
TACGGAAAATATTAGTTCTCGTTTAGTTTTATAATCTATAATTTTGTTTTTTTTTTTATTTATGCTACCCGCAATACATGAAATCTTAATACTTTGAAGCATTTTAGTTTATTTCAAAAGGTTAATTGTGAAGTTACAACTGTTCTGAACTAAGAGTAGACTGATTCAATAATAATATCGTTCGAGTGCAGACTCAGATTACTTGATCTAATGTTTTTCCTGCAACTAGATGCGAGGATGTAGAAGGAGTCGATATGCAGTACCAATTTATCCCATAGGAAAATTTAAGACAAAACCATTATTTCAGTGCGTGGGCGTTTCCTCCATTTTATATCTCTCATATTGTTAACTGTTTTAATGAATATTCTTACTAGCGATGCCATTAACTTAGTAATAAAGGAATTATTACTCGCGTAGGTGATGAACTAATCTAATTTCAGATTTATTTGTGTTTCGTTAATTTTAATAGCTGTTTTACTATCTCCACAGAAAACCGTGATTCATAGTAGGTACTCTTTTTATGACAGTACGGCTAATTTTGCTTAAAATTTTTATGTATTGAATAGGCAAATAAGCAGAAAGATCACCTGATGTTAAATATTCATCCTTGCATCGACATTAGCACCACTAATGATGTTACTAACGCAGTGCCGGTCGAGAAGGAAGGGATAAACCCACTTCTTCAACCGACGAAGACAGAAAGAGACGGAAAGCAATTCACCGTTGAAGCACGCGGGGTCACTGTTGGCATCAATATACCCTGAACATACCAACATCATAATGGTCCAGGTCGAGTTATAGAAGAGTAATTGAAAGGAAATTACTAAATATGGGGGAAAGAGAGATTTTTACTGATTCCAAAAAATCAATCAAAACAAATTTGTATGCGGTTACCACTGATCTATTATTCAATAAATTACAGTATATGGTGCTAATAGTAACACTTGATGTATAAACATTAACAGCTCCATTTAAAAATCAAGACGTTAGCACAGGCTGTGTGATATCCCAATATTAATTTGCATAAAATAGTTCAAAACCTATGTCTCAATTGCCTAAACAAACCATTTGATCAAACATTCGACACAAAAGGTGCTACTAATCGACTTTCGAAACGATACTCCGCCAATATTTACTTATTTGTCGATCGTACGTTTATCACCTAGTGGCATAATAATGTAGTTGCATTACGATGGCGGATGTTCTGGTTTTGACAGATTCTTGATTTATGTGACGAATAGAAGAATTGCTAAATTTGTCCTTAGCTTTGATATTATAAAAAATTTATGATTTTATTGAAATGAAGTTTTTGCTGTTCTCATGGAAAATGTTTATTTGGTATGAATATTCTGGATTGGTGGATAAGTGATTAGTAATTAGTTCTCGAAAATATTGAAGGTTCAGGAAGGTTATTTATTCCTTTTTTTCACATTTTTATCCACTTTTTTATACACCTAAAACGTGTATGTAGTTTTAAGCGGTGTTTTGTTGAAATAATATGAGTATTATAAAACTTTTACACCGTTTTCACGCTTTATCACTACTCAAGAGTAGAAATCTCTTCCGTAAAATGTGTAATTTATAATCTTAAATTGTCCAATCCTTTATCTTGACAATTATTATATTGCATTGTTATTATTATTATATTGCATTGTTAAAATAATACATTAAAATATGACAATAATAATAAAAATTTAAAAGTTGTTACGGCCAAAGATATTGTGTTAAATGAGTAATGTATGGTTTTTGAAATTGCCATCTACTAGGAACTAGTTTGCACGAACTAGGTAGGCTAGTACTATCCACGGCTTCGCCCCCTTGGTTTGTTGATAAAAAACAGCCTATGACTTATTCGGGACCATAATCTATCTCTGTACGAAATTTCCATCCATCCATTCTTACAAACTTTCGCCTTTATAATGTTAGTGGGATAGTCGGCCAGTACCTAACAGAGTTATAGCTTTTATCTCAGCATCCCAGCATTGTGCTACTTATAGCCAGGGTCTTAACCCTGGCCAGGGATTACTAAATTCTTGCGAACACACTCTGGTCAAATCTAGTTGACAGATCAACGTTTGTTCTAGTTTCGTATAGTTTAGTTATGCGTATTGCCTTCTCGGCTAAGGAAATCTTTTTTAACTGTTGAAATTTATTCTTTTATTCTTCTTAAGCATACATTTTAGCTTTATTTTCGTTTTGCATTGCGTTCCATGGGAGTTGTACCATCAAGCGATCCATTTCTTTGTTTGCATACTTTGTATATTTTTGTTTAAATAATTAAGCCGACGGGTGACCTAAGCTATTAATGTGCCAGACCCTGAGCTGTTATTAATGTGCCAGAAACTATCGGAAGCAGCATGCTCCTTGAGAGACCCCAAAGGCCTCAGCTCTGAATTAAAACCATGTTAAAGATACATAATTACTCCTTTCCATGTCTTGGAAAATGTTTCTTAACTTACAATTTACTGTATTATACAGTTTCGTTTTATTGGCATTATGAATTCCTAGCGGCGCCCAGGTCATCGTGCAGGTCAAAGTTCAAATGACCGTCAGCGGAGCGTCTAATACGGGTCAGACGGAGTCTTTGAGGCCGCATCTGATACAACACTCGCATTATTCTAAAACTGCAACAGTATAGCTGTGTATTTGTTCCACATGTGCCGTTTTGTGTAAAAGAGCAATGATCTTGATGTTCGCTGCAATTGAATAAATAAATATATCCTAGGACAACTCACACAGGCTAATCTGATCCAAAGTTTTACTTGTACTTTGGTCATCAGACAACTGATGAACATACATGTTACATAATTGTATAAATACTTGTTTATATACATGTGTCTCGTGCCCACAAACAGTATTAGCATTCCTACACCTAAAAACATCTCTTTTCCATTAGCTTCTATGTCAAACGCTAGTTGAAATAGAAGTGCTCATATTTACATGATTTTCTATCTTTCTATTCTACATCAAATTTTAAATAATGTAAGCGAAAACTAAACCTGAAACATAGTTAACTGATTGTAGGAATACAAATGAAAATATTGGTTAGAATTCCAATTTGTGTATGGATTGTTTTGTTATTTTACAGCATTAATTGGTTCCCAGTACTGTGCCAAATAGGTACGTGGATCGTGCCAAAACTTTGCCAACGATTTGATATTTATTGTAATATTTGACCTGAATGAATGAAGATGAATGAATAAGTTTGAAGCCAACTGAAGTATTAACCGGACCTATGTCTTTTAGTATAGTTATACAGTCATCTATATGGGGAACCCTGGATATGGAATGACTGAGTAATATTACTTAAGATAATTGGAGAATACCTAATGGTGTTGCATATTGTAAATTACTTGAGGTGAAGAAGCTGACACCAGGCTTTGAGAGCCTTTCACTAATCTGCATAACAGCTTCGTGGAGTATTCTAAACCTCCTCAATCTAATTATGTATTGACAATTGAACAAATACATCAACGAAATAAAATTAAACCCTATACTTGGAATAAGGTGCATTTAAATGAACTATAACATTTTAAAAGAGATCATCTAAAACTACTATGCTGGCAGCATTAACCCGCTGAACAGCTAAACTAATTCTTGTGATATTCTTTGCTTGATGGAAAATTAAAATAACTTCATAGAGAGAGTTGCATTGAAAGAGCCTAGGTATATATGCCAAGTTTCAAAGCTTCTAGAGTACTTTAATATTCTGGTAATCACTGAACATGAAGACTGTATTTCAAAATCAAAAAAGGGGAAGTAGCATATCGCGATTTGCGTCTTCCTTCCTCATACGTACTGCGATTTGGAATAACTTGACAGCGTCGGTGTTCCCGTTCGATTACAATGTAAATGTGTTTAATAGTGAATAGGCTTTTACTAAATTAGTGCGCTTTACCATCTAAGACCACATTGCCGCTTACTACCAGGCAGGATCGAAGTCAAGGACTTTTTTTATAGAAAAATTTGCATTGTCCATGCAATAGGCTCTGAATGGATTTTTTCTGAGATAAAACTAGATAATATAAAAAATATGAGTTTTTTAACTGGACTCTTGATTAAAGAACTGTAAATTACAGAGTATTTATTATTGAACGCTTTTAAATCATACATCACAAGTATTATAAAATTTGTTATAAGTGACAATCTTCGAAAATTAAATTTTGAAATACCGACAGTAAATTTTACTGTTGAGTAAACAAAGACCTGTAAAATATCAATCATTTGTGTACATTGTCTGCTATTGACGCACCTAGAAGCAATTACAGCTTTATTTATATATAACTTTGTAGCAATAAAATTACCTGACAGTTATAATGAAATTGTTGAATGATTTGTGTTTGAAAACCAATGAAATCATACAGATGTGGTCATTCCAACCTATTGTCCTTCTGAGCTCGGTTTTCCTTTCGAATGTGAGACGTACAGCCCATAATCCGTTATTCTGGCCAAGCATGGATTCGTAGATTTCACATATCTTCAGGAACTTTAAGGGTAAACTCTCCGGAGTACAGGTTTGCACATGATGTTTTCCTTCACCGCAGCAAATGATATATATCAATCTTCAATGATTTTATATGGGGAAGGAGTGTAGGTTTCTACACTGTTTTTCTTCAACGAAGCAAGTGATAATGATTTGTAACATTTAATATTTAACACTTCTCTTGTCATAACAGAATAGTTTATTTATATCAATACATGTGAGATCGCGACACAGCCGCGTCGCTGATTACTTACCATCAGATGACCCGTCTGCTAGTTTGCCTGCTCATCATTTAAACACATTACTTTATCAGGCTTCATTAATATTGGTAGATCGTCTCATCAAGGTCTTGTACTTGTCTTTAGGGGAAGTGTGCATTTGTGCATAAATTAAGAATAAATTAATTATGCAGGTTTGTTTAGATGCATGTACTCGTAGGACGTCGGAAAATATAGGGTAGTGCATCTAACTTGTCGATATAGATTCTTCCTGGCCTTCAGCGCATCGATATTTCTCGTTGGTCACCAACAAAGGCATTATTATCCCAGTGCTGGACTATTTTCTCGTAATTTTAAGGCCACTTTCCTAGGGTACGACCACTAAGTTAGCCATCTTGATCAAGTAGCGTGCAGGATTACAGGAGGAAGGAAGTGAAAATAAATTTCTCATACGCACATAACTTTGGACGATAAGAGTTGCGTATTGGGTTCGAACTTAGGGCCGCCGCTTATTTTGCAAAATGTTTTAAATTTTTCAGTTAACTGAAGGTTTCAGTAGCCACTGAGCGCTGCATGACCTACATTATCTTTACTGTGAATTCAATAAAAAATAAGTTTTATTAAAATATTTAAAGACACAAGGATTAATTATAGATCCCTAATACAAAGAAATACAAAAAAAATCATAACTGTATTGTTAAGCGTTGAGGAGTTTCCTTGGCTCGAGCCAATCCTGAACGTAGTGTCACGACATGCTTATCAAAAAAATGCATTGTCAGGACTAAAGGCTTATGTAAAATTTCAGCTCCATACTGTAAGAGGAAGTTGATCTAATTAAGCTTGCAAGATTTGACCCGAACACAAAAAACAAATGTAGTAACATACTAATAAACAAAAATACACTGCAAGTTAAATAAAAGGTTGTCTTGAAAGTCAATAAATTAAACATACACTTTTTACCATACAGCAACCATAAAAATGTTGAACTTTACAAAAAAAGGTCGAGCTAATTTTTGTATAATAAACTTTTTAAATAGTTTAGAATATTAATATCTTATAAACAAAATAGTAAATTTTTTAAAAACTTTTAAACGGGTTACTCACCATTATTGATATTTATACCGATATTTAGTGGTTAGATTGTGTTCAACAAAAACTGTGACAAGTTCTGTGTGTGAAGATGTCGTTAGTGTCGTGTGCCGTGATATGTTACCTAAGAACGAGAAACGAATAAGACGTAAAGTTGACAGGCTCATTTGTCATAAGTGTCTGTCAAGTGTCAGCTGTCAAGAGTTTCACCCCGCCACCGCAGTCTTGCCGTGACCATGACCCATGAAACTAGGTCGAAGAATCGGTATAAATAACAATAATTGTGACTAACCCGTTAAAAAGTTTTTTAAAATGCTTACTGTGCACGATAATAAAGTTTAAAATCATATATGACGTTTGTGTATTCTATTTATGTTACACAATAAGAAAAATACCTTTCCGTTCAATAAAGTCAAAAATTTCGAAAGCCTACTTTACGCCTTTAAAAAATAAACTTTAATATTTTTCTTAGAGGTACCAAGCATCAACAATCTATAGAATTAACAATTCAAATTGAAACAAGTACGTAATAATCGTAATTAAAAAAACCTCCTCTGCCTCGAACATCTACTAAAAATTTCGTCTTTTTTAATTCCAAAGTATTTTGTATTTCTAGGTAGCACTAAATTGGATTTAAGGGTCAAAATTATTTTTCTAAAATCAATATTTTCATTGAATTCTCTAATTCCATTACTTTTTTTTTATTTTCTATAAATAAATGCTTGACCACTAACCCTACTGATGGTAAGTGGCGATGTGATCTTAGATAGTAAAGCAGACTACTTTAGTGATATCCTAGTCACTTTTGACTTGAAGACACAACCGAACGGAAGCACTGACGCTGAACTTATTCCAGACGTCATCACAAATAAAATATTAGGTACAGAAATTACTTGTTAATAAAAATGAACAACAAAAGTGCTTGACGATCGCAATTTTTATATCCTCTACAATCTTCCCTTGATAATTGAATAAAGACGGCAATCATCCTGATATCGATTTAACAAAAAAAGTTGATAGAATATTGCCTGTAATCGGATAAGGGAAAATTATATCCATATTATTGAATAGGAGTTAATATAAATGTGTGATGCCCACGTTCATGTATGTAGCAATTATTAGTATAATTTCGTGTAGTTTATTTAATTATTGAAACCTTTTTAGAAGACGAGTTTAGTTGTGTATTTGCAAAAAGAAGAAAAAGTAATAAGAATGTGTCTTAGCAGTTTGAGAGTTTGTGTTGAAGAAGAATATTAGAAGACGTAATGATTTAACAATATTTTAATATAGATTTTGTGACGAAAGTAAATCAAATTAATACTATCTCTACATGTATAAGTAAATATTTTTTATTTTAAAAGCCAATTAAGTAGAAAGTTCATCGTCATTATCATCAGCCCATAACTGACCCAGCGGAAGCTTGAACCCAGGCCGTCCCGCTCGAGACACACTAAGCTACTATTAGGTATAATTAGGTTAATGTAAAAACGTATAAAGGTGTTGAAACGTGTGAGAAGGATTATAATATTATTATAGAAAATATAGGTTGAGACCAGCCGGTGTCAGTTCCGGAATAACCACGTCAAGAATGAGTTCCCAGATTCGGTCTAGTTAATGGACATCTGATATCTTCACTAGACAAACTCATTTATTTATTTAATTTATAATCATATTATAAACATTTTCGTTTAAAATTATATTATAAGCAGACAGGTAACCTGTTGATAAGTGACCACCGCTACCCAGTGACATTAGGTACATCGGGACATCACGAATGCGTTGCCGGTCAAGGAGAAAACGAGCATGTGTGCTATTTTTATTATCCAGGCATATGAGTAAGCATTAATTTATTTATGTTCTCTCTACAAAAATACGGGTGCTTCATCAGTTTTCTATACTCTATTCTATATTTTTTCTGTAGTAGTTACAATCCCAGAGGCTGTACCTAAACCCTGACTAAATTCTTCGTAAGACGTCCAACATCAGGCCAATAAAACTCTTAAGCCTGAGCTACGGTACAAGTTATAGACTGAAGTTGTTTACAACTACAACTAATTATTATCAAATTAAATATCTTGAAACAACTCACATACGGCCATCTGATTCCTAACAAGACGTTTAGCGTGAGCTATTATTAAACAACCAATAAACAAACATATATATTTTTAACTTTCATAATCTGTCTTTTGTCATCAAGACAGAATAAATACACATCATTCATCACAGAAAAAAATGTCCTGGTGTTAATAAAATTCACGACGTTATGCTTAGCTACTAGGTTAGCTTTTGATACTAGACCAATGGACCGGTCAAATAAATAGTATGTTAAATAATTGTACAGATGGGCCAACTGATGGCAAGAGATAACCACAACATGGATACATGTTATACATGGTTGAAGTTTGTAGTAGTAGAAATCCAATTGTAATTAAATTTAAAAATAAAATGCCATTAACAGTATTAATATTAACAAACGCCGGTGTATATTAAAACCATGGTAGTTTGTGTGCATGTTAATGTTTTTATTTTATTTGTTCCAAGTGTTTCCAAAGCATTTTTATATAAAATTGCAGAATTCTGAACATTTTCTCCGTGGAAAATTTGACTATACCAAATTTCATAGTCCTCGATCGGCGTAGAAAGGAATACACAGCTATTGCTTCACATGAATACACAGATTAAGTATAAAAATGTTTCCCGCCTCAGTATATAATTTAGGTCACACTTGTTCTCTGGCGTTTTATGGGCGAACCGCATCTGCGGCCAGATAACTGACGATTCCAGGAGATATCTTGTTCCTTTGATGTGCAATTTTTTTTTTTTCCGTTATATTGAGACTGTAGTTCCCTGACTGAGTGTGAACTGAGAAATATATTTATTCCCTTTACATTTTATTTACTTTCAGAGAGTGGAGATGTTTTTCTTTGCTTTGAACTCGCATTCAAAGTTACAAATATATTAATTATAACTTATGTAATATAACTTTTGTAAATTAGAGATGCATCGCAGGATTTGAACCTGCAACCTGTCGTTCGAAAGACCAACGTTCAAACCATACCAAGCAAACTAGGTTATCACAGCTTTCCCGGCTTCATATTCATCTGTTACTATCAATATATTCCCTGACCGGGAATCGAACCTCTTTCGTATGCAAGAATATCCTGATAGACAATTATTCCTAAGCTAGATAGAAATGCAAGGACGATGGACATGTAGCTTTTTTAAACGACTTTTAAATAACGAAAGACGTTCTCAATTTGACTGTATTTTGTGTTACCTACTTTTTACTGAATGAAGCGAGTTTGATAATTAATATTCCTATTTAATTCGTAAATTTAATTTGATTCCTTTGTCATGTGGTTGCCATTTGAGCGAGATTTGACTAATCGTTTTTGAGTTATCCCTAATAAAGCAAATTTATTTATTTCCATTTGAGTATAATATACAAGATTTTTTCAAGGTAAGAGTGAATAACTTCTTCTAAGTTAATGCGTTTTACCATACTCGTATATGACTATATCGCCGCTTGCCACCAGGAGCGGTTCATCATGCATGCATGGTCATTAGGACAGAAGGTTTATGCAAAAGACCAGCTCCGTTGTGTAAGAGGAAGTGTGTCTAATTAATCTTGTAAGATTTGACCCGTGCATTTAAACGAATTCTAATATACTAACATAATAATATACAAACATACACTGCAGTTTGTAAAAATAGTCAACCCTTCGCTCCGTTTCGAAATGAAAGACCCGGTCGAACATACACACTTTCACATTTATAATATTAGTATGGATAGTTTCACTACCACTATTCATACGTGCGACATCTTGTCGCATCATTCCGAGTCGCACATATGAAAACACACTTAAGATAAACGTGTAAAATATTTCGTAATGTCACGTCATTGTAAGAAAATTCTATAGAATTTTACAGAACCGTGAAAAATCAATGTTGTTTTCGCGAAGAGCGTAAATGGGAAAGGAAGGGCGGAATAATAGAAGAATTGATTTACGTTAACCCTCCACGCGCCGCTGTAACGCTGGGTCGTTATGACCCAGAAGTGAAGTTAGATGAATTGCCTACGTAATCTGATTATTAATTTGTAGTAGCCACAAAGGAATAAGAGTATAGAGGTGAAAATTTCGTGGTTACTTAAGCCAGTTTCAAAGATTGCTTCAAGTTAAGAACTTATTAAGCCACTTTATTAAACTCCAATTGTTGGCCTAACGAAATAATTTTACGGTAGTTAGGTTAGGTACACAATATTGTTTCACCTTATAAGTAGCTTTGTACACTCTGAAATGGTAAGAGATAGAGCACTGGAGTCTATATCAACTTTGTCCAGAATTATCTGGCAAAGGTTTTGGCACCAAAATTATGTCTATCGGATACATGGTTCATAAGTAGCAATGCGCGGCGGGTACAGCTAGTAGTGTATAAAATAGAGATCAAAATTAAGGGTCTGTTTGTATAACATATATGTTAGTATTTGTGAATGTCTTCGTTTTGCTTTCTAAAAGCTTAAAGCCGTAGATTCCTTAAAAATCGTTTTTATACCAATGGTTTTCATGTAACACACACTGAAAATTAATTCAAGCTCAGTGAATAAACCACGTATCTAATATTTGCGTGTACAAATGGACAGACAAAAAATAAAAAATAAAATAATTAGGTATCGTGTTTAAAGCACTATTTTGTTTAAAACTAGTTATTTTTATATCCTTACTAATTGTAAAGCAAAATTGTGGCCTCTTTTCTTTCAATATTGAATTTTTTTTGACCTCAACACGTTAACTATATGGTCACTATCATTTAATTAAGAACTTTGACTTGTTTTGATATAAATTATTATTGAATTATTCATTATGAGCTAACAAAAAATGGGTCATTTTGGCCCTAGAATTCCGACTCATTATTTTCATCGGGTCACTGGTGCGACATTAAGAATTCAGGACATTGTAATAATAAGGAAATTGAATATTTGAATAATTAAGGGAAAAATAATAAGAATTTCATTTACCCTCCTTTGTGTTCAAATGATGTAATCTTTATTATAAATGCAAGAGTGACTCTGTCTGTCTGTCTGTCTACCTTCTCACACCTAAACTACTGAACCTATTCTAATAAAAGTTGGTGCAGAGTTAGAATACAACTTGAGAGAAAACAATCTGCACTTGAACAGCGCGATTAAATATGCCCTAATCTCAGTGGTAGGAAGTGGTATGCTCAACAGTCGCCTATCGCTTGGTGTATGCTTGCTGTTTCACAGCAATGAGGAAGGAACTTAGCATTGGACCCTTCAGAAGTTGAAGATAAAGCAGCATTATACTCTGAAGGACTTCAAGAAAAGGCTCATGATAAGTTATGTCATCCACAGACAACAAGTCAAGTTTTGACAGAAGTCATCAACATAACTTTGACGTTCGGAAATATTTATTCCCTTCAAGAACCCGCTGTCATTCCTAGGACTTAGAACAAAAGGGAGAATTGTCACAAGATCTATTGATGTTTTTGACGTAACGTATCTTTTATCATCGAACCGCAAAGGATTGGAATAAATTGTCTGCGTCAGTGTTCCCATTCGATTACAATGCAAATGTCTTTAAGGCGATAGGTAATAGGCGTCCAAGTCACGGC
>DWJZ01008351.1:0-11423 GCA_018249125.1 Asbolis capucinus
GAGGCAACTCCTCAACGGTTAACTTATGAAAACTGGCGTGTTTCTTTATATTATGGGAAACTTGTGTTTTTAATATTTTTAATAAACCGTGTTTATTTTATTTTTACATCTTTTATTTAACTTTATATATGTTTTTGAATTGACAACAAACACAGGCACCTATGCGAAAACGGATAAATGGTGATCTAGATTTTTTATGCTTGTTACTAAAACAAAAATAAATATATTGTATGTTTCTCGAATGAATAAAAATAACAATACTAGAAATTGACAAAACTAAGGTACGTACTTGTTATGAATTTAGTTAGGTACGCCTATGCCTATGCTCAATCGCCAATGTAGATTGAATGTAGAACATATTATACTCGGTACAAATTCCAGATCGAATATTATTAAAATAATTCCAAAAAAAAAAATTACAAGTCAACCCTGTAAATGCCTAATATCTTATTCCAATCCCTTTTTCCTTTGGTTCAATATTTCTCTGCTGCTTGATATTTCGACCTGAAATGGCGGCAAATATAATTAAATAATTGTTTAAAAAGTGACACCTAACCGAAGGGGGAACACCAGACCCTATTCTAGCCCTATCACCCTACCCTTTAACAAATATGGGGTCAACTTTATGGGGTGTGGGATATCGATAAATATCCCATGTCTCCTATTCCAGTATATATCGTTAATGTCTGTCATTACTTCCTTACTAAATATATCAGCTATGACGTCACACAACCGGTGTAGGTAAAGAGAGGTAAGAGTGCCTACTTAACTCACAAAATATTTGTTTTTGGGTCATATATTTGTGTTATTTCGTTTTGTCCATGCCACCTTAAATCCAGGAGTTTGGGTGCATTATACAGTCAAACAAATCAGCGATAAATACAAAGAATACAATACCTTTAACAGGAAATGAAAACAAAATACAAAATAATTCATTTTAATGTGACAAGGATCGTTATACTGTCTTCTCGTAACACCAAGAGAATAATAAATACACACAACACCGATTATAAATGATCTCTTTCACAACTTCAAGCTTTATAATAAATTCGTGGTTCACACGCTACCCTAACATAGATTTTTAGCGAATTATTTCGTATACCAAATTCACCATCGCAATACCAAATTCTCCATTATTTCCTATTGTCTCGTGAAGCAAGCTGCTTCAACAGAATCGCAATAAAAGGCCTGCCTTTAAGTTTGAAGTCACTGAACTGTGATTAACTTTGTTATAAACTAGGGTCCGCTCACGGCTTTGACCGCGCCGTACGTAAAAAGTAATCATGTTATTTTAAAATATAACCTATCCCTGTGACAAATTTTATTTAGATCAATACAGTCCTTTTTGCACACATCTTTAGTGCATACACATGTAACCAACATCCATACATCCTCACAAACTTTTGCATTAGAAGGATATGACATTCGATTGTTTGTCGTTCCAACGAAGTATCTACCAACTCAATTCGTACTAAAATTTAGTGTCGTGTAGGTGTATGTGTCTGTAGTTGGAGTTCATGATGCATACACACGTCCTCCGGCAAGTCTAGTGTAGGACTGGTCAGTGGTCGGTGATCGAACATGTAATTTTTACGCGGCCTATTAATATACTGTAACTGCGCGAACGCCGCGGATTTTAAAATGAGCGAAAATAGCTTCACGTGTT
Organism: Asbolis capucinus; assembly: GCA_018249125.1. NCBI lineage: Eukaryota > Metazoa > Arthropoda > Insecta > Lepidoptera > Hesperiidae > Asbolis > Asbolis capucinus. Next base: position 1,667 of record DWJZ01008351.1, read on the forward strand.
CTGGAGTGATGTGTTGTTGCTTATCGATGTTTCGTATGAACGTAAAGTATGATTAAATTGAGCATACTAAGAACTACGCCAATTCGTGATGGTGCAGCGAGGTGGAGTATGCTCTAGGCTTTCTCAGTTACTAGAGATCCGTTCCCATTTGCGAGCCATAGTAATCATAATGACACTGAAATAATGCTTTGATAAAATAATTACAGTCAAAAAAATCTTTTTTCGATATTAGATATCAATACAAATTCCAAACGTTTTTTCGCTGTTTTACTCATGTAAAATTCCTTTCATCGTCAGCGACGTACAAGTAAAGAGAATTTTGAGACTTTATGAGACATATGGAGTTAAATTACATACTTGAGTCCAAGCCTGCATAGCTCGCAGACTAATACTACTAATAATCTATTCACCCTTCTTCTAAAATGAATCGGTTAATCTTATTAATGTGTTTTGGAGTCCCAGAACTAAGATATAAGACTTTTAAGAAAATATACAAAATTTTTTCATCACTTACCTATCACGAGAGCTTCTTGATTACGAAGAAAGAACCATGCTCAATAATGGGCCTTTAATAAGAACAACTAATATGTGGTAGAATTGTTTTAAAGGACGAACTTTACATACTTTAAAATTGCAGTATCAAACAACATATCGATAAATCAACAGCGTACATCACTACAGCTAAATATATCCTCAGTAAGCGTCGAGAGCGCAGCATGAACGGACGTGGTACTCAAAACGTTCGTATTATTATAAAATAAATCAAATGTATTAATGAACGAGAAACCATTTGGCACTGTTTCCTGTTTCAAATAATAACTAGTCAGGTATTTTAATATCGTCTACAAAATAACTTTCCAACATACATTTATATCTTTCCCACGAATTATTTTAGTAGGTTCCATTAGAAACCAAAACATAATATATAACAAATATAATTATAAATATTTCCATGTTTAATAATAATATCTACTTTGCCACATGTCTGAACAGTCATATATATAGTGTCAGTGATATATACAGAAAAATGAAAACTGTCCATATGTAGCGAATTAAGCTATGCTATTAAGTTCCCTTGCTAATGTACAAATTCTACATGACATTACGTAATTTTCACCAATTTCATGATAATATACAAAATAATTATTATTTGATCGGTGAAGCGTGTATAATTTATTATATGTATATGTCTGTTTTATTTTAGATTTTAATTAGTATTAAACAACTATAAAAATATGGTTAACAATTTTCCGCCCGGCTTCGTCCGCGTGGCAGATACACTGATAAAAAGTAGTCTATGTGTCCTTTTAGACTGTAATCTCTGTGCCAAATTTCACTGAGATAAGTGTAGTTTTTGCATGAAGAAGTAACAAAAATCCATCCATCCTGACAAACTTACGCACTTATAATATTAGTAAAAAGTATTATAAATTGTATCGTTAGCTGACGCATATCTCCGTACACTTCTGCGCTACCACACTCTCTCTTCTTACAATGCAACGAGGAATCTCTCCAACATATCTGACCCCAATCTTCTTTCGTTTCAGTCACCCTGCCACCCTTGCAGCCGGGTATCGTCCATGATGTCATCCATTACTCACCCCTGACAGGTTCAGTAATCAAGCCCTCCGACTATCCACTGATCGTATTATTTGAGGAGGGTCAGAATTGCAATATAAGTGCCTACAGAATGGGAGCAACCAACTACATATATGTATAGTCCAATATTTTCCACTAGCTTTTCCCGCGGATAGGTCTGCGATGACCACCCTTCCCCCTCTCTACCCCCTTCAAACCGTTTCCCCTCTCCACCATCAACATCAAACCTAATGCATTAATAGAAACTGTTAAGTATATATCTTCTATAATGAAGATCTTTCATTCCCTATTTAAACTCCGGCAAGTGTTATTACGCGAAAAAAAATAGCTTGTCTGGATCTCTGTACCAAGTTTCATCAAATACGCAGATAACTGAAAATTAGAGATGCGCGGATTCGAACCCAGACCTCCAGTTCGAGTGAAATTCAAACCTTTACACCATCAGCATGCTGCGATCATATCTCGTTGACATTAACTCCAGCCCAGAAATAGATGGAGCAACACGGAGTCCAGGTCGGGACATTACAGCTATATATGGGAACTATTAACTTGTCTGGTCTAGACCAAGATCTTTATCAGCCGTTCGAGGTAATATACTCAGTCTATACAATGTAATGAGGATTGACTTTATATACCGGTTTGGCAATTTATTCAACATTATAAAAATTTATAAGCAACCGTTGTTTATAAATATTATAGGACAGCCGGTAAAGTCAAATGAAAAATTCAAGTCGCCTAGTGGTTAGTGAACCTGACTACTGGACTGTAAGTTGTGGGATCGACTCCCACCCAGGATAAACTTTCTCTGATGAGCAGGTTTGTTCTGCGTGTAGGTGCAATATCTATATAAGTATTTCAAAATATAACTGTTTACCACAGTAGTATGTAACCATATTACAATAAATAATGCTTAGTTTGGGATCAGATGATCAAATCTGAATTGTCCTGAAATATTTTTTAAAAAATCTGGTTTAAAATTATTTTTTTCTCGTGTAAAAATATATTAAGTGCCAATTCGATCTGAAGTTTCGACCATACTTTAAATTTGTATATAAAGTACTTAAGTATATAAATAGTATGGAACACACACAGACAAATATTTGAAATATATATTACCTAATCACGCTCCCGCAATAGTTGTGGACGGAATATCTCTCCCGTATTTCATACAAATATATACCTTCGAAAAATCGAAGAAAACGATCATCCAAACAAAATAACTCGAGAGAAATTAACCCAAATGGACCAAAAAGCAAAGAGAGCTTGACTCATTAATGTAGTGATATCCAAAATCAACATGAGAAGTCGTTAATTTAAACGAATGAAGGCGAGGAAATAATTCAATTTAAAGTGCAAAGTATGATATGTGCAATAAAAATGCGGAAACGAGCCTCCGACCGAGAAGAAATTAATTAAATCCGTCGAAGTATCTGAGTTCTCGCACGTTCATCAGCAACTCCAAACTATGTCTTCCACACTCGACATATTAATTAATTATTGCGCCGGAAACGCTCCGTTTCCATTTAAAGCGCAAAAAATCGAAATTGCTTACGCGAAAACTTTTACACTAATCCGACAGGAAACTGTAAAGACCGGTAAATTCGTAAGGCGCTACTTTGTCCGTGTTTCAGCGACCAGCGGCCATCGCACCGCACTTTTCTTTGTGGCCTGTGAATTCGTCTGTGTGCACAGACGTGCAAGATAATTTTTGACATGATTCAAAACACCGCTACTGTAAGTAACTGTCCTACCACGGAAGCTTTTACCTACGAAACGGAAACCAAAAGTCGTCAGTAAAATCACCTTTACCATAGGCACTTATTTCATAAATAACATATATTGTGTTAGAACTTCTATTTATAAACGTAAGTTTTAACAAGATTAATATTTTTTTGTTTTTTTTTTTTAATATCTCAGGAATTCTCATTGCAATTGTTTACAATGCTAACTTAATGCCTCGTGGCATTGTCTACAGTCAAACCTTGGTGAAGGTGAAAATGTGTGATAGGCGTAAACTAAAACAAAGACTGACATTACTAGTTTGAAGTTATAACACTTCGCAATCGAAGACAGTTATATATATATATAAAAATGCTTGTACCTATATAATATATAATTAGGTAAAACATATCGACCGAAATCACAAAAAACTTTACTTTTCGAATTACCTAATGAATCAAGTATCATTATTTATAAAAAGAAATCTTTTTCTTCAAAATATTAGATACGACCAATCAAAGCTAAAAAATGAATTAACACCTGTTAAAAATTACCAAAAAATCATCCGTTACAAATTTCTTCACAATAATTGGCCAGTGTCCAGTGAAAGGAATTCGTATCAGACTCTATTCAAAGCTTTTTTGTTTCATGGTTATAAAAAAGGACCAAAGAACAATGAATGAGTAAAAACAAGTAACTTCAAGCCTAAAACGGCTTCAATTTCCTTTGCTTTTTATACTTTTAGTGACTTTTACGTTCCGTTTCACTCAATAAAATGTTGTATAGTACAGTGTTGCGCAAACTCCTTTGTTTGTTCAAATGCAATAATTATTTTACTCATTTAAATGGTATCACGAAACGGAGTGAATTATCCACGACAATGGCAGGTACAGACACCGTAAACAACTTTCTGTTATATTACGTAAACTTGTCACACTACACGGTTTTTATGATATATATCATTTTGTCTTATGTAGACACAGTGTCGACTTCTGAAAGAATAGAATTATGTTGCAAGAAATTGAAGTAGAGTGTGGCATTCGACCACTAGACATTCGCAGTGTTGTGGACGAACTCGCGCTTCAGTGGTGTGTTGAAACCACGAAAACCAGATTACCTTTCGTACTAAAAGACGTTAATAGTTACTTAGATCTGTCATTCAAATTCTAGTGATCCTCCGAGGACACATGAAACGTAGTCCGCACAAATATCCTTATAAAATTTATGGCCCTAATATAAGAAAAGGTTGCCGACCCCAGAAATAATAATTAAAAACAACAAAGAACTACTACTAACTACATTTTAAACAGGAATTAATTAAGCAAACTATCAACTCCTAACGCAGCCGGACCGGACTATATTGGTAGGTAAGTGTTGAAATATTGCAAACTAATACAATTGGGAATTAATTATATTTATATAAGTTTGCGTGTGTTTGTGTGTGTGTATGTTTGTGTACGTGTATGTATGTCTGTGTGCGTGCGTGCCAGTGTGTGTGTTTGTTAAAGGCCTTTTTGAATATTTGTCAGATGGAATTTCTATTTTATTTTAAAACTATTTACCATTTTCAGATTCGGCGTTCCAGAGTCAAGAGTCTAGACTTTCTCAATGATGAGGAGTAGCCCGTGCTCAGTAGCGACCTGTTAATGTATACATATCTCACTGGAAATAAATATCGATGAACCTGCGTCCTACTTGTCTAATGTTCCTAAACGGAACCGGGTTCAACGGTAGTTTGATGAACTAAATCAGATTTATTGCTCTCATAAATTTTGCTGCAAACAGTAGTTGCTTAGCGGAATGAAGCTTCCGAACAGAGGGTCTTGATTTCGAACTTTCGAAATTCGCCTCTGCACATTTTATTTTCAAAAAAAACTTAGTATATACTCGTTCCTACTAGAAATGAATAATCACTTGCTATTAGAAATTACTTATCACTGAACACTTGAGTTTGTCATAAAGTTGTCAAAAGTGTATGAAGACCAATCAGCATTTGAGAGTATAGCTTATACCCGTGACATGATGATATCCCGAGCCCAGCTGTGGGCAGTTATAGTTAGCAATAAAGTGATAAACAAACATATCTACTTCAATCTACTCTATATGTATTTTATCTCTTAGTGAAAGTTTTGTAAGTGCTTTTGGAATACAGTGGTCTTATATAAGAAATTTAACAAATAAGCAGTAGTAGTAAGTGTTATTTGTATCTGTGAGCTGGAAAAAAAGAACTCCTTGGGAGTTTCTTGCCGCTTCTTCTTCAAAGACCACTAATTGTAGGGATTTCTTCAAGCGATGGCGTTGTATGACTTTCGAAGAGTGCAAACTAAAAATCAACTACGAATATAATTTTATTACATTTCATTTCAAACAGCGCGGTGATGGACCCACCATAATATATATAATAAGTAAAACCTACTTCTATTTCGGTTCTTGTAAGCAAATGTGCCTCTTAGAAGACTTACAGTAAAACAGTTATAAAAGTCGTTTTAATATCTAAATATCTGCTAATTTTCATTGCAATCTAATCTAAAAGACCCTACATATAAAATGATATAAATTAACCTGCTAACTGTGTAAAGGTCTATGCTCATTATCCATTTACATTTAATTGATTTTTAAATTACATAAGTACTTACATCTGGGTCAGTTATACTGCGATAGGTGCTTTAAGTCTTGATATTAAAATCTGAACAAATGAAGTTCTGGCTGACAAACAGACAAACTGACAAAATTCTTAAAAATATTTTGGATTCTATTCACAAAACGCATGGCATGCCTCCGTGGTGGTATGTGTTTTTAATTTAATTTTTTTTATTGATAGATTGATTTATTTATTGAATTCCCGCGAAATTAACAACAAAGAAGATGGGAAAACTAGCAAAATTTCCGTACACAAATTCACGAATATCAGTAGATATTGCATAACAAACAACCAGGTGTATTTTTGAAACGAAACGCCGTACTTGTGCGCTTTAGAAGCCTTTATCGGCAGTACAAAAACGTCGAAGCGAAACCAACAAGGCAGGAGGCATTGTATTCAGAGAGCAATATAAGGAGGGCTTTTGATTTCCGAGAACCAACTCCCGCGGTGAAAAAGATGTTGATTTCCTTAATACCGCGTGCGCTGAGTTGCCTGTTGCGATTGATACTAAACTGGTATGTATGTACGAGTATGTGGAATGAATTCGATAATGTTATTCATTATATCAGTGTCTCCTATCTAGTCTTTTCAGTTCTTTAATGTCATATGAAGTTTTCACTTTTATAAGTTAAACGCTTCCTTTTACAATAATTAAAGACTTGTACTGAAATGGTTTATTAGTTATTAAGTATCGTAGCAACTATGCAAAGTTTCATAAGTTTCAGTTGGAGCATGTACAAAATATATCAAATTGAAATTTTGTAAGCCTGTCTTGAAAAATAATGATTTTGCACTATAGCCATTGTACATAGGAGACAACGATATACATATGTATGTTACGTAATTTGTAGTGATTAAAGCAGTATCATTAAACACTATAATTATTTTTATTACTATAGTATACGTTTCTCTAGGACTTTTCCGCGTGCCGCGGACAAGACAATTATCACAATGAAAACCCGGAATGTCATCTGCACCGTTAAATTACTGTACCGGCTTATAAATACTAACTAGACCCAATCATTAATTAATAAGAGATTTATTGTATTGACAACCATACACATACATACATATACTCATTAACATACACACACTACATCTACTCATTAAAAAGATCCTACATACAAATTTAAAAAGCCTGCATTAAACGTTATTATATTAAATCCATCAGTTATAATAATCCCGTCTGGTTATAATTTAAAAAAAAATTAAAAAAATTTAAAAAAAAATTTGAAAATTGTTAACATTTAATTGATCATGTGTATGTGTATGTGCCTACATTATTGGATCAAATTAAAAAATAAATATATATCAATCATTAAGTTTCATTATATCGCATTTTAATAGACATTTAATTAAAACCACATTACTTACGTCTAGTATTTTCTCCACTCCACTGGCTGTATAAAAATGGCCATTGCCAAAAAGGTTCAATTACCTGCAACAAAAAAATATATAAATCAAAAACATGTTCACTCACAATAGAGATCAACAAACACGATTACATTGTAGGAAACACCTTCATTGATATTGAACTTTATTTGTATGTAACAAAGTATAGAATGGTTTAATGTTAGGGTTAAGGACCTAAGTAGGTCTTGTAGTCGTAATGGAAATCTGAAGTTATAGCAAAAACTAAATAATGGCGTCCGCCCAAAATTCAATGAAAACACAAAATGTCGACGAGTCGACGCCAGTAAAAATAGATTTAATTTAATACAAATTACATATCTATTAATACATAAGTACACAATATAAGAAAACGATACATGCACTCATGATTTATATATAGAATATCGAAATGTTATGAGTAATTTACCAATTAATTAACCTAACATAATGTATAACACAATATTTCAGATTTTACATTAACCACTTTCAAAAACAGAAACCAATTCGACATGTTTATGTACATTCCAGCTAGCTTCGCCAGCGTGGTAATTTTACTTATAAAATGTGTTATTCCAGACTGTAATCTATCTCTGTGCCAAATTTAATCAAGATTCGTTCAGGACCTTTGCGTGACAGAGTAACTAACATCCGTCCTCACAAACTTTCTCGTTTATAATATTAATAGGATCAATTGGATTGCAAAATATACACCAATGGGTAATCAAACAGAATATCTAAGCCAAAGCCAGAAGAAAAAAACAATTAAAAGAAATAAATCTTTCAAGAGGTCAAAGGTAAAAACGATAAAACCAGCAAGAAAGGATACAGAAGAAGGGGAAAGAAAGGGAATTATGTAGTTAAGCTACATGTATTACTCACTACGATGGATTTTGTCATACGGTAAAGATTTTTTAATAGATTTTTCTAACCATTAAAATATCCAAACACTCGTGAAATAAAGACCCGCACACCGCAATTAAAAAACACTTGAAAATTATGAACATTGACCACAGTCTAAGACAGCAAATGCAACAGATTAAACAATAAATAAACTTCACAGCCAAAGATAATAAGATACTGCTGTGTCGAAACAAATAATTGCACAGATTATGCAAGACTTGCGTTGTCAGAGCACAGATAAACAAGCAACTAAAATGTAAATTGTATTGCCCTGTGTTTCAAATGAAAACATTATACTAGAAGTCTAGACGCATAAGCCACCAAACCGATTGTGATGAAACTTGGTACCGAGGTACAATAGAACTCGAGGGAAAGTTTAAGCCACATTTTTCGAAATAAGGTCAAAGTCAAAATAATTTATTCCATGTAGGTATTTACAATACTCTTATAAACATATTTTTTTAGAATCTACCACCGTTTCAGAAAGGTGCTATAATAATGAGGAGAAGAAACGACGAAGCATCCAAGCAAGCATCCTTGTCATTAATATATTCATTGATACTATAATACCCCTTTTTTATGAATCAGGATTTAATTTGCTTTTTAAATATTTCGATAGGGTTACCTATCGTTATCCTTAAGTTATAAGGATTGACTTTGGCACTTTATTGTAAAATTTTACACCAAGCCCCACAAAAGATCGCTACACCTTACGTAAGCGAAATGAGAATGTAAACAAATGATGCATATTTCGTCAACTATTAACATCTCCTTTTGATTTATAAAGTGCTATGCTTCTTCGAATAAAGATCAGATTACTATAAATATACTGTGAAGCTACTGTCAGTACTTTTACTTCCTTAAATCTTTCACCAAATGATTCCCGGGATTTCAATTTATAAATTGACCTAATAACTCTCTTCTGTAATACAAATATTGCTTCAATGTCTGCTGAATTACCCCAAAGTAAAATACTGTAGGACACGATACTATGAAAATAGGCAAAATAAACAAGCCTTGCCGTTTCAACAGCCGTAAACTGCCTTACTTTTCTTATAGCGTTAATAGCTTTACTCAGTTTAGCAGAAAGCGTCGCTATAGGGGTTCTCCATTGAAGCTTATAGTCTAAGGTTATTCCCAAAAATACTGTGGACCGTTCTAAGATTAAGATTTAAGGTTCAATTTTATTACTTTATTACCGCTTTTTACATTTGGCAGAACAAACTCTATACATTTCGTTTTATTGGCATTTAAATGTAATGTTATTAAGAGTAAGAAAACGCGAGATATGGGCTAGAGTACTGTTTACATCGTTAAAGTTTACTTTTTTCCTATTTGTTTTAAATATAAGTGAAGTATCATCAGCAAACAGTACAGTATCGGTAGAATTATTAACATGGAATGGCAGGTCGTATATATATATTAAAACAATGAAAGGCCCTAAAATTGAACCCTGAGGGACACCGATCATTGCTGGTGATCCCGATGATTGGACTCCGTTTACAC